>JAQGAV010000859.1:0-26019 GCA_034691345.1 Phasmarhabditis papillosa | reverse complement strand
CGTTTGGATACACTAATAACGAAGTTCGACAATCGTTTAATCCAGACAGGTTGGTCAACTGATAAAGCTAATACTATGTTTGGTACTGAAATGATTTGCATACTCATCTTTATAAGTAAGCATTTAAGGTACAGTAAAGACAATTCTGATTTTGATCTAATTTAAATAAAGCAATTGCGCCAGTTGCGATCATACTGTGGCCGTATCCACGTCGCGGGCAAAATCCGTATCCACGAAGCCTATGAGACATCTCATGGGAGCTTTCCGCCGGGGGACGTCTCACGATGTTCGTGGTTATCGCCACTGGTGGTTCTACCATTTGTTAAGGTGATAAAAAAAGTAAAGAAGAAAACCGGTATTAAACATTTTCAGGTGCACGTTTTGTGCCCAATACGTTACAAAATTACAAACTATTTTTAGATACTTATGTGCATATTGCTATTATTACTCACTCTCTTATTCAACTGATCGCTCTCTTTTTATTCATGTACCTGAGTTTGGCTATGAATTTACACTTGAGAAAGTGACTAATATTATTAGAGAAGTTATCAAAGAAGTACTTAAGACTCTTTGAACTAACTTTTAGCTAGATTTTGCTCAAAATATGTATGTATATTATATTTTATGTAACTAATGGGATTGTTTGTGTTTAATGTATTTATTGAATAAAATAACTTAAATTTAAGAAAAATACCACAATACTTAAATGATATGACTTACATACAGTAATCACACAATGCAGATCACAAAATTTAAAACAAAAGACCATATTATGCATTAGTTAAAATATACGACAAGTGGGTGCGCCTTCGAACATCTCGAATATCTGCGATTAATCAACGTTTGCGGTACATAAAACAAGCCATTTTTAATGAAGTTCTTTTTTAAATTTATTTTCTTTTCTCCATTATTACTCTCGAATCAGACTATATATGGGTTCATTAAAAGAAAGAAAAAGTTATCTTGACAAGTGAAATTGGAATCCGATCAGTTGTTAGGGATTTTATAAAGTCAGTAGGATTAAGATTATCTCTAGTGCAAAACTATAAATAATATCCTTATAACTAAATAATATATATTAGACCATGTCTATCTGAAAAAGTTTTGCATTGTCTTTGAATGCGTTTGTGGCGTACCGTTACTAAAGCTACAAAAGCTACGTAAGTTTTCGTTGCAGAAGCCAGCTTTCAGTCTGTAAAATAAAAAGTTAGACTATGAATTAAAAGAGATTGAACGTTACAGGGAGGCAGTGTAATCGGCAATTATCAGTTGAGAATACAGCCGTTCAAACTTCGGACACCAAATCCCTAGTTGGTATAAACTATTTTTAAATATAATATACATTCCATTCTGTATATTTCACAGCTTAAGAAGTATTATCACTTATTTGTTTAATTTTCTCCTATTGTCTGTAAGACAAATTCTCACTAACAGACACATTATACCAATGTAAATTAATTTCAATCTTGTAAACCCCAATTAAAAACTATGTGAAACAACAACATTTTATTAAAACATGCACATACAATAGTAACATGGACCTACAGGTCAACTAAACTAAACAAGATGTTAAATGTGACCGAGCGCTGCAACTCTTTCCTGGTTCTTCTGAGAGGCTTTGGTGGCGATAGTTTCGAAGACATCCATGTCCAGGCTGCGGCTGAATACCCGACCAACTTCCATAACCTAGAAATGCAATGTACAGTTAGTTTATCATAAGAACTTATATAAATACCTAATTATATACAGATTAGATCAGTTGTTTTATAGTTCACTCATAGCTTTTGTGAGTCAAATCAAATGTTTTATTATTTTATGAAGGGTAACAAGAATATCGAAGAATTAGTTTCAGCGCTGACGCCAGACTCAAAACTGCGAATATTTTACACTCTGTCCTTGATATAAACAACTATATGTCCACTAACCTTTAGCAGATGCTCCTGTGACATAATATGGTAGAAAACAGACTGCTTTTTTGCCAAATAGACCGAACAGGTCTGGCATTTTATTTTCTGTAAATATATAAATATTAACACATTTAAGATATATTAAGGCTTATGGCGATATATTGTGAAATTCATAGTATATCATATTTTCTGGATTTTTTTGAATAGGACACGCTAGCATTGTTGCCCGGCCAACGAACAAAATCTGCTCGAGTCTATCTTTTTCACTCCTTAGTAATAGCATGCAATTTTACTACTTTTACTTACGCGAACTTTGCATCCGTGAATAGCCAACTGTTTAGCAGTTATCATTAAAGGAACCTGGGATCCAGCCTGGGAAGCTAATTTGGACACATCATCTTTAGACATGCGATCAGCAAGAGCAACATCTCTAGGAAAACGACCTTTGAGAAATGGAAGTTCAAGTACTAAAACAGAAAAAATCAGCAACAAAGTGAGAGGCAGTTGTGTTACGGGATGGCAAGGACTGAGACAACTTTTTCAGTTATCCTATGCTAGTTCTAATGATTCTGATATATATGATATATATGTCTGATAATCGTAAACTAGGAGAAACGAACTTACCATTATGATCATCAATAAGTACGGGCTCAGCGTCATCGACTCTAGAGTGCAGATTCTTTGATAGGTACACAAGATCATGCATGAAGTCAATGTCTCTTTGATACAAATACTTATTTGAGTCAAAAATCTAAAATGAAATGTTGGTAATTGCCGAAAGTTTGAAAGATGGCATCTATTTGGAAAATAAATAATCCCGTAATGTGATCAGTAGAGTTGGGCAGCTCTGCCCGAAAAAAACGATCCCCAGCCCGCCATTGGAGTTTGAGCTCGGCCCGAAGCCCGTGAGCCCGTTTTGGTGGAAACCCCTTTGAGCCCGAAGCCTTTGTATGTTGATAAATAATGAAGTTAGTAATGCATAAAATGAAATTTCCTTTATTGTTCGTATAAACTTAGACAGATAATATTACCTTATTGATATGTTCATCCGATAGAACATGAACTGTGAATCCGTATTCACTCTCGAGAAGCACATCGCAAGAAGAACATTTGATGATCTTGTACTAAACAAAATATTTTTATAGGTTTCGTTAGTGACACTTTCTAGAATTACTAATTGCCTTACGAAAATAACACTATCAAACTTTTATATTTATCTTTCAGTGTGCGATTTTGAAATTAGTGGAAACTTAAAATATTGGATATTTAAAGAAAAACAAGATATTATGTTTGAATTTCGGTATCACAGCCTTAATGAACATTAACAAACCTCGTTGAACATAAGCTTCCAAGCCCATTTCATTGATTTCTCGAATGAAACACTCTTGTAATTGTTAAGAACATTACGAAAGTTACCCAAATATGTTTTGTCCAACAATTCTCCTAAAAATTTCAAATATTAATAAAACGTGAGCTAGTCTTTGCAATTTATTAAATCTTTAAATTTGAATTGAAACTCGAGATATTGAAAAGTATAATCAATGACTGGTCTATACTGAAAATGGTTTTCTGAAACATGGCTAAAAGAATCTATGTTCACAATACAATTCCCCAAAATGTTTTGTAATAAAGGATTTTCATTAAAAGTTTTCGAGGATCATAAATTAAATACATTTTAACTTTTGAAAATACGGTGAGTTACGTAAAAATATGTAAAGCTGCAAAACAGTTGTGTTTTTGAATTCATTTTTCAACACAAAACTTACTAGTTACAGGTTCGTTCTTGTTCGACTCTGGTTTATTTTTTCCATTAAGAAAGGGGAAACCGAAGTCAGTATCCTTTCCTTTGGTACACCACACGGCATACTGCAGAACAGTTTTGAGAACATCGAAATCAGCACATGTGATGTAAAGATTCTTGCTTGCGAGCTAAAGTCATTAAATAACTTTAAGTTTTACAAATAAGGCTTACATTTTCGATATGTTCGAAAGATATAACATGTTCAGCAAATGACTGATTCACACTGATATTATTGCACTCCTTGCAATCAGTTGCCTAGAAAATATAATATGTAATTATTTGCAATCAGGCACTTTTCATATATATTTTTCCAAATAGATTGTTTTCTTACTTCTGATCTATAGTTTTATTGAGTGGGCATTGTTTCTTAATAATAATAAGACTTATCATTTCCGGGTTTTTTTTTTTGAAAAATCACGGACTTTTAGATATAAGGACCATAAGGAAAAGGATAATATAAACATCTTTATGTATTAAAATCTATGTTTTGCAAGGTAGGAAAAAAAATTTCTTACGTATTAATTAATTTGCAAAATAGCTACATACCTTAAAGAGCGACGTTCCATAATGGCTGCTAAAGTCCTTTTCTTTCTCTCAGTTGAGCTCAGATTGTCCAATAACTGGATAAGTTCATTGCGACGATCATGAAATTGTTCGGCTAAAAAACATTTCAAATATTGAATATGTTAACAGCAAGGACATTTAGGTATAAGCATTTGCGAGGTGATTTCTATTGAATTCATCAAGACCGAATTGTAAGACCAGCATTGGTCGTACATTTGCCTATCCAAGCAACCAAATGAAACATTTCACACCAGTTTTATGATTAATTTGAAAGATAAAAAAGTAAGTTTTAACTTTTTTACAGTTAGGATAGAACTATTCGGTATCGTAGTAAAGTAATAGGACGAATACCAAAACAGCTACAAGATTACAACTATCTAAATCAGAAGCGGAAACCGTGAATTATAAGAAATTTTGGAAAAAAAGTGAAATCAACCTATTTGCTAAGGTTTTACCAGAATAAAAGTTCTCCCATTAGAGTTTGATCAATTTCGTGAAAAAAGTCGGCTCTGGTCAACGATTGTCAACTCTTGTAGAATTTTAGCAAAAGATAAAAGAAATATAAATAACAACGCACCTGTACCAAACTGCCATTTTCCAGGGTTCTTACTTCCATAGAGTCCAGGGCCATTAACGGCAGCTACGATTGCACGATAGTAAACTAAATTTACGTAATTAGAATGGATACCATAATTTATTATTATAAAGTAAATAAGATAAAACATCCATAAACTAACCCATATCAGCTTTTTCTGCAGAGGATAATTCATCTTTTGGCACCAATAACTTCTTTGGAGGCTTCTTAATTTTGCCAGTCTAAAAAACAAATTGAAGTTTACCAAACCAATTGTAATAAAATATAAATTATGCCTAATTTTAAAATTATTGATATTAAAACCTTTAGTTAAACTTACCAATTCAGTCCACTGACCACTTTCTTCTTCTTCTAGTTTCATTTTGATCAAATTCGATTGTAAACACTAAATATAGAAAATATTATGTAAAAACATGATAGCGAAAATAATAAAAAATAAGTACATATGAAAAGAAATTAAAATAACATTTTACTAGATTGAAAATCTCTAATAAAAATGAAACTACTTCAAAAGACAAATAAAATAAACCAAACATTGCTTATAGAAAATGACAAAATAAGATATGCAACATATAACAAGTTATGTTAACTCAGATGCTAATATATTTTACGGCACACGCGAATTTAAACTATCGCGTTAGTTATGGAAGCGCGATCTGTATTGTATTGGAGCGCTGTTAGTTTGAAATAGTTAAGACTATAAGCTTTTTTATAGTTTGAAATTTGTAAAGTTAGAGAATTCTAATATAACAAAAATTGAAGCCACAAAGAATTAAGCTTAGTGTTTAGGATATTTCCTCCTCCATAATATGTGCTCCAACATATGACGCGTTTCTCCATACTGACCCAATAACAGAGTGTAATTATAAGTTTATAAACAACCAGTGGTCCGCAAATTGCCGACCGACTTGGGCAGAAGTGCCGCGACCGACCGGTCGGTCGAGGTCGGTCGGGATCAGCGATGTCCGGAATGACAAAAAATAAAATTCCGAAAGACGGCAACCGAAATTTTTAAAATTCCTCAAGATATCACTGGTTAGAAACGGTTCGAAACGATCACACTAGTTGAGACGATTGCGAAATCCTTAGAAAAGCGCGCGTCGCTGGTTCGACGCGGTTAGATGTGCAGTTTCCTACTGTAGTGCGGTAACGAGTGCGATATTGGCAAATATCCAGCTTCGAAACAGAAAGTTTTATGTTGAATCTATTAGATAATTTTCTTTTGCAAATCATATTTTTCAAGCCTTTGACCAAAATAAGTTCAGGCTTTTTTGAAATGGTTTTTAAAATGTTAAAAATTCATCTAAATCAAAATAATGTTATTATTAAATAAGCAGAAAAACGAAGTGTTGGGAACATTGGTAACTATTCCGTAACAAATCGCAATTGCTTGCTTCAATGATAAAGATAACTTGTTTGAGCATCTTTCTTGAAACTTATTCATTCTCTAATTAGAAATATTATCATAGTGCAGTAGTGGCGCGCCAGACAGACATAAGAGGAGAAGGCTCCGACCAGTAGGTAAGGATTTCAGATCACGGATATGAACACTCAGCATGGACGATCTACTATGTAATCTTTATGTTTTATTCTATAATAAATACATAATATTTAATATCTGTTATTTAATGTATTAATAGTAATTCTGAATCATTAGAGGTAATCTATTCAGAACTTAGTTAGGAGTTAACTGATCTTAGCGAGGTTAGTGAGTTAGTGGCACAAGTAGTTAATATGGAGGCCCCTTTTATCGATATTCCATCGCACTCCTAGGTTCTTTTAAATGTCAATCCTTCGTCGTGCTCAGCTTCCGGGGTTGGACCCATGTCACCACCTTCTGAAAAATGGTGAGTTTTCGGTCTGAGTTATTCGCTACATCACTACCTACCTAATCTATGGATTTACCACTAATTTTCGTCTATTATCGCCAGAAGTTCCAACTCTTAACATCTGCTGTATTATAAGTCAGTTATCTACTTATGGACATTGCCGTTGGAGCAACAATCTGCCTCGCCATTGGGGTAGGCGAACTTGATCGTATCGGAAGGGAGAAGGGAATGCAACCAAGTGATCGACCAGTTGGTTTCTTATATTGATATTGAAACATTTATTAATCATTTCATGATTTTGGCAGTTATTATTGATTTCAAAATATTTTGAATTAGCAGCTTATTGATTAATTTTACCGCAGAGTTGACCAAGTAGAATATTCTGAATAGTTTGTGTGATTTTATTTGTAATATTATCTTTTAAATTGATTTCTAAACTCTCTAAACCTCTTCATTGCTAGTTCCATAGTAAAGTAGACTAATTCAATTACGTGCACCTTCTTTGATTAACAGGTTAATAGTATAGGCATTTATTTGATTGTGTTTAAGGTAGATTGAGGTATTATTGAGTTTACTTGATTGTTTGCACAAGTCTTTTTTGTTGAATTATAACATATTGATTTTATTATTTGATAGATACTGTATTGTTTGTTTAAAACTTCTTGCAACTTTTAAATACATAATCTACACACAAATAACATCCTATCCCTTCGATTTTGCTCAAAAGATGTATGTATATTATATTGTATGTAACTTATGGAATTGTTTGTGCTTAATGTATTTATTGAATAAAAAAACTTAAATTTACAAAAATTATCACAATGCTTAAATGATATAACTTGCATACAGTAATCACACAATGCATATCACAAACTTTAAAGTCAAAGACCATTACAATGTTAAAAAGGAGTTGTTTACGAGTTGGTGAGTTGAACATCTTAGAGATCTTATCTGGAATTATTCAACATTTGTACAACAGGAAAGCCGCTTCTTGTTTGAGTTATTCAAAATGCTGACAGGTTATTTTTGAGTCTCTGAAAAATGTATAAAAATTGGTTGATTTCTCATTTTCGTTCTTTTAAGAGGTATTTTATGTAGAGGATATGTTTTTATAAAAATGACCTACAAACCTTTATTAGAGTACAGAACACGATTTCTTTTCCTGGAAAGGATTGTGTCCATCGGTTGGTCCACTCATCAACATATCATTGGGCTTATTCTTCTCACAATAGTCAAGTAAACTAAAATACTTATTAAAACTATATTAATATAATACATATTATTAAAGTTATAAACTTAATTACTTACTCTTTGGAGCATTCGGATATTGGTTTACGTTGGATGGCAACCTCGCCACGTAGCTGCTCAATCTGCGATTTCAAAGCGTCCATTATTAAGTCTTCTGAAAGCAACACATTTAGAAAACTTATAGAAACTTAGTAAAATCAAGAATGACAAGATTTAATCACATTTAATATCATTTGGAAAAGATAAGCAAATTGTTTTTACCCAGACTTGGCATCTCTTTATCTGGCGGGAGTTAATCACAAATTAAAAACGGTCAGATCAATATTGAATGCTTTTTTGAAGACCTTTTTCTAGCTAAAACAATCATTATATAAGATATTACTCTTATCAGAATACTAGTGAGCAATATGGATTAGTGAAGTAGCTGCTATAAAGTTATTAAGAAGAATGATAAGCTAGGAAGGGTTGAATGGGGGCGGCACCGTTACCTAGGTAACTCGTTTGAAGCAAAATAACTCTTCACTCAAAATAAGATGTTTAGAGAACAAAACTAATGTTAGTGAAATGAGTTGTGAGTCAAGCGTGCTGAAGCTAAGGGAATAGAATAGTTTTATTGTTTTACCGAGACAAAGTAAGTGAATCTACAAATCAAATAATATCCCATTGGACTGGTCTCGAAAGGTAGATTTTGTCTGGTGAGGCATAGTTAATCACCTTTGGTAATAGAAAAAAGTTAGAAAGTCAAGCTGGACAATAGAATTTCATAAGCATGTTATTGCTCGTCTCGGCTAACTGGAGCAATGGCCATTGAGATACCTAATAAACAGAACATTTGTGCAGTTTAATATAGATAATATGTTCTAGTATATATTATTTTAGACTCATTGGACCTGAAAAAGGTGTTTATTTTCCTGAATCACTGTCGAGGCATATTTCTTGGAGACAGCGAAATGAAAAGTTACTACCTTCGAAATGAATGTATTAAACATATAATAATAAGAATAGTTTATTTTCCTAAAGTATAATTGTACATCAAAATTGATCACTGTATAATTTTCCTTAGATAATAATTATACTTTCCGGGAGGAATAAGCCCATAATTGGGCTTGCTAAGCTCCACTTAACTCAACTTAAGATGAAAAATCTTCACTATAAATAGTTTAAGTAAAATAATCGTTCGGTTTAGCTTATTTATCTTAATATCAGTGCTAAAATTTCATAGCAGATATGCCGTTACCTAGGTTACAGTGGGAACATTTAGGAATTTGCAGCAAAATAACAAAATTATTACAAATTTCAAGATATATATATTTTAAGACAAATTGTAATTGGAATAAAAGTTAGAAAAGTTTAGTTTACAACTATGTTAATAAATATGTTTGCAGTTCTTGTGCACAAACTGCTATTTAGTGGAGATAAGCTCTAGCATACTATAAGCTGGCTTAAGCAGTACTGTTGACAGAGTCATATCCATGAAAGTTGTAGGTACTAAAGTTTATAAATGCTATATTAGCGTATTAAAACAGTTTCTGTTCTTGAGCAATATTATTCGAGATAATCCGGGTGGCCTTGCTTTCTGTTGATGATTCATTGCATTTCCAAGATATGAAAATAGGCTTGTGTAGGGCAGAAAGGAAAGCTGTCTAGAAAATGTTACTATAAAACAGGAATTTAATGTCAGCTAAAAAAATGTTTAAGTATATTCATTGTGTGTTTTAGTTTATAGTAAGAATTGGAACCAGCCAGAGAAATTCGACCCGAACTGATCCTTCACGCAACCCTTGGTTCAAGGTAGGTTGTGTGTTCATATAAAAGTATTATATTTCCTGTATCACTCTTTTTACAGTAATAGTAGATGTCTTCGAGGCAGGGCTTCGGAAATTAATTCCGGATACTTTTCTTCGGAGGCACAAAAGATGGGATAAATAAGCTGCTGGTTTCCCTAGCGTTCTGCAGCTACGGGGAGTCCAACCGACAGTGTCAGATCCTCGCAGATTCAGAGACCGCGGGAACCAGGCCTAGGTAGGTATAATTTATGAGGTATGTTTTATAAGTATCTAACTACCATGAATGTGTTCCACCTCCTTTTTCAATTGTTTAGCGTTACAAAGTATGGTAATAAACTTTGACTCTTGTATGGTATCTATACTGTTTATAAATCATTCTTATCCAGCTTTCAAACAATGTTTCCATTAAACCCTGTTCATCACTAGAAAAAGACCTGAACGAGCGTTGATTAAACTTTCTTTTCGGTTTTTAATGTAAAAAGTGACAGTGGGCGACCCAAATTAGGGATGTAAACGGCTTTCTCCGTGGATTTCAAAGGAAGGAAATCAGTCTCGCATTTCTCTTTCTTTCTCGGATATCACCAATACCTTATCAACCAAAACAGAGACATTTCACTTTCTTAAGCAACACAACTCACTTTCTATAAACATTCTAGTATCTTAGTATAGTCTATTCTTAAACCTTAAACGTGAAAGTGGTATAGTCAGCGCCGAGAGTAATAATGGAGTGTCACTTGCGTATTTTTAGGATTTTTAACACCGCACTTTAAGGCAAATTACACAAACATACTTGCAAAGTAAAACTATTGAACGGAGAGTAGCCGCCAGATGCGGCTACTCACGGTGCTCGCAACAGAAGCTCAGACGAGCGTTGAATTCTTTACACTCCATCATTACTCTTGGCGCTGACTACATGTTGTATGCAACCGGGTTTTTTTTTAATTTTCGAAAGAGACTCAGAAAATGGAACAGTTTACCTTTTTTTTATTCACACCGGTACTATCATACCACATAATCGGCTAACAATCATGTTTCTTGAATAGTATTCTTCAGTATTGTGACATTATTTGTAGCAAAAATACAGCAAACAATTCATCTTCAAAACTGTTTTAGCTAAATGACCTATGTTTATTTTTAGATTCTCATGCGGCTACTTCTATTCGTATGCATATTATTGGTATCAGTATCAGCCAAGAAATGTAGACCAAAGGTTTACTTCGAAAGCTTATCAAATATTCCAGGAAACGCTATTTTAGGCGCATGCTGCACCTAGGCTAATTGGCAATGACATTGACGATACCGTAGAAAGCAGTAGGACATTGAGGTATAGTCTACGGACAAATCTCATTTAGTTTAAAGGTCTATTTATTGTAAGGCGAGCGCACAATTATATCGGTTGCTTGTATATTTACTTTCGATTTACGCGCTCCTTCTAAATTATACAGTACACCTCTACAAACGATTCATTCGTCGACTGTAGGTTGAGTAACATATAGAAATAAAGTTCAAGCATTTGTTTAAATTGAAATTTAATTTTAAACGTTAAGGACAGCTAAGTTATTGTAATTTTATTTCAGAAAAATAATTGATTAAAAACTTAACATCTATATGCAATTACATCACAAAATCTAGCAAAAATGATACTTACGTAACTTATAGTCAAGAATCTGCCATTTCTATTTATCATATTTATCATTTCAGAAAACCCCTTCAAAAAGTCTATCTATGGCCATCACTGACAGATCCCGAAAAGAAAGTTATCCGCGATGCTTTTTTCCAAATCGGCAGAAGAACGTGTATTAGGTTTGAAGAACAGGTATTGTCAGACAAACTATTAAGGTTATTTTGTTTATTAGGAGTACAAACCATGGTATCATGCAGATCGATGGAACACTGAAGCACCATATGTTCTTATTAGAAAAAGCAAGAAATATGCAGGTTAGCTCTTTTTAATAATATTAATATAACAAAAGTAAAAGAATTAAACATTTTAACTGAAATTCGTAAAATATTGAACGAACTTCCCAGAAGAGCTGACACGATTGTTGATCAAACGAATGCGTTAAAGCCAAACTTGCTAGGGAACTATTTTTTTTTGAAACAAGTTATTTCTATTCATAAGTTAATTGTAATTTACATATGTAATTTCATGCTTTCAGCGTATTCTGACAATACAGTTGAAGGTCTAGTTGACCGCACAGTCCTTTATATAACAGAAGGAGCTTTGCATTCCAGCCTAGGCTACAATCATTCCAGAGGAGCTGTCATGGATCAACTTGTTAGATATATGGGTGAGGGAAACTAGTTAGATAAACTTGCCAATTTCACTTTTTGTTCTACAAAGTTTTATATTAATCGTTGTCAAAACTTTTGTTTTCGATTCAAAAGGGATTGTGCTCAAAACAGAAAATGCTATTTTTAGGTATCAAACGTGAATTATTGCGACCAGATGCTCCCTCGTACATACAGCCAATTGCGTAAGTTAACAGGCACTAAATCTATTAGCTTAAAATATTATAGACAAGTTCCTTCTGTGAAACCTCCACCTTTCGATCCCGTTCAACTAGAATGGCCGTTTGATCCAGAGAGCATCAGTGTACCATTATGGGCTAGAGATAAGTAAGTTAAGATGTAGTTTACAATATTTAATTTGATCATAGTTCGGGATAAGGGTTGCGACTGAAAAACGGTAACCGAAATTGAGACCCATTATTTATTGGGATTAAACAATAGTTCAGAAAGCCTGCACCAAACCACTTGTACCCTATTCATCAATAATTCCAATACATGATCGGATCACGTTACTGTTCGTAACACGGGAATGTTGGTGAATACGGTAACTGGATATCTGTATCTGGCTTACAGTAAACAATCGAAATTATTGTGATATATGCAAGCGAATAAATACAAAAGCACAAATTTTTACTCTAGTTTACAGATACCGTCTTACCCAATATTGTCCAGCAAGAAACGATCAGGATATTGGGGCCGGCCAAAGAGTTGGACTATTAACAAAGTTAGTCAATTGAACTGCTATATACTATTGAATATCATATTTTTGTATTTTTATATGTTAGTATAGTTTACTCGAAAGTTTCCAATTTCTCTTTTCAGATGGGATACAGTGAAACTTAATGCAATGTACTGTCCTGATATGATTAAGGCCGGTGTTGATCCAAGACGAGGTCCTTGTGTAGTACCGAGGCAAGTTTAAGACAACTTTTACTTTTTTTAGGGGATGAAATTTTCGGAAACATGGATTTTCAAGTACGGCTTGGTTTATACTTTTGAACACTTAAATAAGTTTTACCGTCGGGGCTGGCAAATGCGGGTTGGAATCAGTTCCAAGCAGACCTCTCATCGGGCCGGGCCGAGCTTTGGAAAAAATTGGCGGGCCGGCCCGAAGCCCTACCGCGCTCGAGCCTCTCGTGAGAGGTCTGGTTCCAAGACTGTTGTTGATGTTGATGTTGATAAGCCTAAGAAAGCTGTTCAGACGTAGACGAAACAGAAAATTGAACCACAACCACAGCTTACAATTGGTACTTGTTTATTTAGTTATTGTTGTGTTTAGTTTGCTTTTTAAGTTGCAAATTTGTTTTAATTGAATCTTTTGTTTTCTTATGTTATTATTTCAGATCCAAGGATAGCGAGGAGTTCAGACGTAAAGTGTTCGCATACAAAAAGCTACTGAACAGGAACCATCATACTTAATTAATTAATGTAATAATAAATATATGTTAACTAAGATAATAACATTTTAATAGTCTACGAGAAAATGTGCAGCGCCTAAAAAAGAGAAAGTGCATGAACAGCAACTTGAACGGAACACTGCTTTTCGATCTGCCGGTCATGGTAAATGTAAATTGAGTCGAATGAACTTGGCTCTCATTCATCAAATGATTTATCTAAAACAAAACAGTTTTATTATCCCTGATTACCTACAGTCAGCGCCAAGAGTATATGATGGATATAAAGAATTCATCGCTCGTCTGAGCCCTTTTTGCGAGCAACGGGCAACCATCGGCGGCTACTATCCGTTTAATATTGTAGTTTTCAACTACGCTCGGGCAACTTGTCCGCAGATGCTGTGTTTAAAATCCTAAAAATACGCAAGTGACACTCCATTATTACTCTCGGCACTGACAATATATATCCCTCGTCTACCATACGATCCAAACAATGGGTGTCCCTTGTTAACTCAATTCTTCTTTTGCACGATACTCTATTATTTATCCTGCAAAACTTTTTATTTCATTTCCATTTAATTTAATAGCTGAACTCATTGACACCTCATTGACAAGTTCCTTATTACATTTAACCTAATATTAACGATGACTTTGAAAGACCAAAATGAGCCTTTTCCCACGCAAAAATGTGATATTTGGAAAATAACTTACCATATTCATAGAATCATTTATTTTTTGATATTTGGATAGTTCAAGAGAAGATTATGGTTATAGTCCGCGTCAAAATCTCATGTTTTTGGAAACGGTAGAAACGCAGCCTGGGCTTACATGAGATTCGTATGTAGATTATACGGGTGGTCAATTGTTGTTAACAATCATTAAATGTGGTTACATCTAATCAATACAAGCTATAAGAAGTTAAAACTGTGTAGGCTGCGAAAGTAAGTTCAATTTGTTTGTTTACATCTTCAACTAAATGAATTCTCGTTTAATAGGTTCATCTTTTAAAATCATTTTATTACAATTCAACTCAATACATACATTATTGCACAAAAATATTGATCAATACCGAATAAACAGACAGTTTAGTTTAACTTGTGGAGTTAAACTGTAAAATAAAAACAACACAATCTCTTAATTATAATGTTTGAAAGGACCCATACTGTGAGAATCGAACTAAATAACTCGTTCTAAACGACAAAGTCTAGTGAGCGCCGAGAGTAATAATGGAGTGTCCCTTACGTGTTTATAGGATTTTTAACACCGCACCTGCAGGCAAATTGCACGCGCGTACTTGCAAAGTACAATATTGAACGGAGAGTAGCCGCCAGATGATGGCGCGGTGCTCCCCGAAGGGGCTCAGACGAGCGTTGAATTCTTGACACTCCATCGCTACTCTTGGCGCTGACTATAGTACGATGTGAGAAATTGTCTTATGGAAAGAAAATTTCTAACATCTGTTTCACGGTGTAAATAACAAAAAGGAGCCAGAACAAATGTGTTGGATAACTAGGACAAAAAAGATCCTTTCCAAGAGACGTTTCACCATGAAAAGCCAAGACTTCAGCTTAATAAATCTGGTTCTTGGAAGGTATTTTATACACGAAAATGTAATCTGGCACATACTGCGAAAAATATAAAAATATTGGGTACAAGTTTGAGAACGTATTTTAAAAGTCAGTCTTATTTACTCTGGAACTATTCATCCGGAGTCATAGTCGTAGTTTGTGGAATCAGTTGTGAGGGCATGAAGGATGAGTTCTCCCTTGTAACCCTAAGTGGAGCCAGTTCAGCTGAATTAGGAAGGCCATTTCGTTTCTTTTCTTCTCGAAGGGGAACTATACGCCATAACAGACGGTGTAGAACGAAGTGACGAATTTCGGGAATCCTGAAAAGTTTATGGATTTTAGGATGAAATAAATTATTAACGTTTTTATAATATATTAGTTATATTTTTATGTAAGAAGAAAGCAAAATATTTGAACTAAGCACAGAAGTCTTTGAAGATCGAGTAGCTTTTTTTACTTCCATATAATCGCTTCAACTTATCTTTAGCTAGATGACAAAAGTACATTATTACAGTTTGAATATAAATAAAATACTGTTTTGTACAAACCTCGTGGCATAAATGATTGGATTTGTCATAGTTTTTATCATAATGTTTAGTAGAACAACGATTGAGAGAACATGGATCAGAACACTGGATTGCCTGAAAAAATACATTTGTTCAACACTATAATTTCAAAGTTACTAGGCTTTTATAAACTTTCGATCTCATAAACTTGGTTAATTTCCGTACTTTACTAGTTGTCCGAAATCATTTCAAATGTTTAAAGTTCTCTCTTTAGAACTTACTTATGAAGTGGCATTCCATCTGCAGTCAATACAAATAATATACTTGCTGGCATCCATCCAAATAAGAAAGTACCGAATATTAGAGCTGCTGTTACCACTGTACGACGACCACGAGCATTTGCGGCTGTACAGGCTTTGGAACGAACCTGTAATTGAATTTTAATGAAAAACCATTTTAATTATGTGAGTTCAACATCATTACTTGTATAAAGACTTATTTAGGATATTGAAGTCTACAACCTTGCCAAAGTGGCAATTTAACGAGCCGATCCCGGTCTGCATTTTGAAAATGGGCCCAAAGGAAGCCAACCCATGCCAAAAAAATCCCACTCTTTGCCAGTGGAAGTTTCTCTTCCTCAAAATCGTGCAAGATTCAGAAACTAATAAACTATGGTTTATTATCGGTCACTATAATTCCATAGCTGTACGAAAAATAAACATATTTCTCAAATTTCCACAAGCAAAAAACGTAATTTTGTCTATTTGGTCCAATAAGCCGCTAGATTAATCGCTGAGCTCGTGGGAGGCAAAAAATGACCCTTTGAGGCCTATGCTAATAAACTATTAAAATAATAAACATTTTGTAGAAATTAAATTCGCAGAAGGGGGCAGAGTCATAAAAATAAGTTTCAATCAAGCAAACCAATTTACAGCTATGGATTTATTCAAATATGTAGTTGAAAACATTTTGAAAATATATAAAGTAATTAAGCTTTTCGGAAACAAGGTCTGGCCCGATCACTAGACTAGACAACAAGTTTAAGAGTTTTATAGCTCACCTCGCTAACTTTTGACAACATTTTCCAATACAGTATGCTTGTAGTAATAATAAGAACTATGATGATTAAGGCAATGTTGGATCGAAAATAGAAGTTGTCGTAGTAGGTCTCGCCTACGCAGATGTCGTTTCTAAAACACATGATTGAATAGTAGACTTACCAAAACTTTTATAGTAATATATAATATTAAATTTTATATATTATAAAATTTATTCAAGGTTACGTCTTGAAGGAGCCGAAACTTCCATCTAGCTATAGCCTATAGGATTTCAACTTCGCCTACCTATATCCCTGATTTTCCCAACTGCTGAAGTAGATTGCCAGCGCCATTGGAGGAACAGCCCAGATGAAAAAGATGATACACTAAAATAAAATGTTATTAAGTGTATTTAAATGTTTCGTACCTGAACAGTTGAAACCGGTAGAATCTTTTGATGGTCAAAGGGTCGTCTAATCTGTAGGTAGTGAGCGAACGCCAGTGCAACCAAATGGAAGATTCCAGTAAGAAGCCCACCGGTACGGAAAGCCTGTAAAATAAATATTGCTTAGAAGAAAAATCCTGTTATTTGGGATGTTGTTAAAGGCTTATATGAAGAAAAAATAACAGAAAAGCTTTTATACCAAACAACATTCTTATGATTTAGTTTTTAGGAACACTCATCTAACAATAGAAAACAGTAAGTCTAAGATTATAATCAGTACGTTATATGTTTGGAAACGTTTTATTTTCTTTCTCAGCTTCTCAAATGCTGTTCTTTTTGCACCCCATTCTGCATAATATTGGGCTAAAGTGCTCATCCACCAATATAACCTCTAATATTTAACGAGCAAAGTTCTCTTTTCGAGTGGTTTTTATTTGTTTTATATCGTTCGGTGAATCCTCTTTGGATATTGTGTTTCACGACGTTTCGACCAATGTTCGAATTAGCAAAAAGGGCAAAGTCTGCCGCAGAAGGTGCTCGGCGCATAATTCTCTGTCCTGGTCTAGTTATATTGAACGATTACGGTAGCTTTTGCTTCGGGAACATTAATTTAAGTGAACCTATAAAATAGTAGTAAACTTTTTATATCCAATATACTAAACTAGCTAGTTATAAGATTTTTTGTCGTTTTTTTAATAGATCTCTATTTTTAGAGTGCTCTATAAATTTGCAGCTTGTGTTTTTCTCTTTCAGAACCCTCCTTAAATAAACGTTGTATTGCTCATTTCGGAGAAAAATTATGGCATTTAAAGATGGCTCTTTCACTATAAATAGGCACTATAATGACATCAATAAAAATGTAAATATATTCAAGAATTAGCAGCTATTTTAATATTTATTAATATTTAATATATATTGAAAAGGGCAACGGGATAGCTGAACAAAAGGTTCATCGAGTGAGCCCAATTAGAAAGAATGATGTGTACTATACTACAACATTGTATTAATAGTTTTATTATGCAAAGATTCTAAATGATATACTTGAAAATGTTGAAATTCTGTGAAGATAGTATCCCCTAATGATAGAAGAAAACGATGTTGCAAAATTTGCCTTCAAATTAGCTGGAAAATGCCTTCCATCTCTTCAGCCGAGAAAACTTTTGAAGGCAAAATTTACACTACTGCGCCATATATAATAGTTTAGGTTTTGAAGCAGACTATAGAACCTATGTATTCATTTCGACTTTCGTAGCAATATCAAACTATATTGTTTAGTTTAAAAGAAAAGCTCTGAAAGATACCTAGTCACCAGTTTTCCAACCACCCCTCTTCAAGTTCTTTCCTTTTCCTATACATATGGGCGCACATCGTTTTTTTGCACTCCCAATATAATTCATTACGGCGCTATTCTATATTCATTAAATGCTTATTGAAACGAATATAAATAAATACTGCAAATTAGTAGAAAACCGTGGGTGATTAAGTGTTAGAAAAACTGCCTACTGAAACCAATCAAACCGAAAGAAGCTCAGAATCGGAAGGAAAAAACCAAATTTAGGTTCGATATTAACAACAAGTGAATCATGGAGCTTCCACTTCCGGAACCCCCAAAAAACAAAATTGTCCAAAATTGAAATACTTTGAATTTATAATTTTGCAATTACCGTCAAAATAGTTCTTATTCTGTGAGTCCAAAATTTTCCAGCGTTACGAATAATCTCGATAAGACTCAAAGTTATATCAGTTTCCAGAGATATCCTCAGAATTGGGAGTCAACTTGCTTGATATAAACTTTCTAGTTTACAGCGGTTTTTTACAAACCACCGTATCAATTAGGTTCGATCTCTAAAACTTCCCTCAAAATTTGTCACATAACGCCTCCGACTTTTTGTTGTATGAGAGAAGTTTGGCTAAATTTCATTTGTTTCATGTAGTCACAGCATCATTCTATGCTATTCTTTGCCCTTCTTGGGCGGTTACACCGAGGCGGGAGTATAATAAACAACGCAATGATGCAAATTGCGGGGTGTGCAAAAGGTTATGGTAAAGCAGGCTAACGGTTATTTTGTTCTGGCTACAAATTTAGATCTTCAGACATACTATAAATGGGATATAGAGTCTGTACTAAGTTTGACTGCAAGACTTAGGTTTCCAGCGCGGTATCACGAGCGGTGCGCGGTGTAATGAAAAATTAATGTAAAATCGGTCGACGTGGTGCGTTTTCTACAAAAGTACATTCATTTTTTCAGGCTACCGCGCTGGAAACCAAGGTCCTCAGATGGTCTCTCTCATCATGTAACACTATTGATACGCATCATGGTTCAGTAAAAATCAAATTAAAAATCCTTAGACCCCAGAATCCGTGTAATAATTCACTTGTGAGTGTGTTTATAATTGCTTTATTTCTTGTTTCCTCTAGAAAGAAGCCATTGTTTAGGAATAAACTTAGCCGAGAAGTTCTAAGTTTATATTGCCTAGTGGAAAAACATAAGTATATGTTTAGTGAGTTCGATTATATTTTTAACTTTTTCTCCGTTCTCAGACAACTTGACTATTAATTGTGACGCAGCTTTAATTTCCTCAAATAAAATAGAAAAATATATAGATTTATGGGCTAAAAGGTGTCAGTTTCAGTCGAAATGACCTTTATAATTTAAGCGAAAACAGAAATCCGATCGGCTGAGCGTTTCGTGGAAGTGAATTCTAAAACCAGATGACTGCAAGATCGAAGTCCTAGTCTGTTGGTGGCATTTGTGGTTTAGAGCACGTAACCACAATTGTGCACAAGATTTGTCTCGTTTATAGGATATGCGGTCTGATTCGGGAGTAAAAATAATAATAGAGTGTTATTTGCATATTTATACGATTGCAGGCAAGTCACCTGCGCATCAATCACAAATACAAATTTGTACGTTGAGAAGGCGCCACGAGCTGGCAAGGAGTACTCAAAAGGTCCCATTTTTTGGCTAGAAAACACAGTTTTCTCATATCTGCTGGAGATGTTCGCTACTATAAAAGCCCTTAGGTATAAAGTTAAGTCAGTCTTACTAAGATCATCCCTTCTTATTCAATATCCGTTGTTTTGTTTCATCGAATATCAGTTACTCGTCGCTAGATTTAAATGGACCTCCTGCACTTTTAATTTATATTTGTTTACCCATGTTTACCCTATTTTACTGCATTTCGTTATTGCAATTTTGTAATCTAAACTCTGGGTGGCCTGAGGCTGCAAGTGCGATATATAACATTAGCGCCTAGCAGATACTTGCACCCAAAAATAATAGACCGAATAAAAATGGAAATCCAATTTATTGCAGATTTCAAAAGTTGCAAGCACTTTTATCGCCCTACTGGAAAAAGTAAAGTTTCAATTAGGAGTGGGAAAAGTCTTGAATTTAAGTTATTTATAGAAGATTTCCCACGAACGTAACTATGAACCCCGTGAACGTTATTCTTTTGAGGGAACACTAACTACTTTTCTCATCTAATTGACTACGTATTCTTCACTAGAGACATAAATTTGCCCCAAAATTGAGTAAAGTTAATTAAAAGCACTACATCACTCTTGAAATATTACTGTTGTACATTCGTTTGTAACAAGAGCATCCGGCTAAAGTTACCCAAACAACATATTCGCTTTAAATAATACAATTATATTACTTTTCAGCTCTAGACAATATATAAGAAACCTTCAGAGTGTTTTAACAAGATATCTGACCCAAGTTAGAATATATCAAATAATCTATTGTAACAATTCAACAATCACTATGTTGGGAAATGCATTTTTCTGTATATTTGAAATGTTTCAATAACTAACCTCTAGCGTCAAGGGGAAACAGTAAGACGAATGTTTCATCTGCAGAACCACAGGTTTATAACTATTCCAGAATAAGGATACAGCTACTACAATAGAAGTCCAAGTATCAGAAAGGGCCAATGAATAAGTTAATTCTAGACAAGAACTACGAGATTTAACATAGAATCGAGATAGAAATACAGCTATATTAAGTAGAGCTGCAAGGAAACAGAGGAATACTATGGTAGGAATACATATCTCATAGAGGAATGTCTTCAATTCGTCCGTCATTCTGAAAGAAGAAAGTTATTATAATAAAATACTTTTTAAAAGAAGACTAATTATAAATGCATATACATTTAAAACAAGGAAGTGTATTGAAAAGACCTTTGGAGAAGTAAAGCTTTTGTTTTTGAAAAAAGTAAAGAATTTATTAGGAATCTTTGTTTTGTTTAAAAAGTATAAAAGTAAATTGATAATCTATCTGAAATGAGGTACAGAGTAATTCTCTTGTTTTCAATAAATGAAGTAGTTGACTGCGAGATCTACGGCAAATAACTTCATATATGATTTGAAAAAGTATATTCTTCCATCCGTTAAACCCTTAAAATAGGAGTCTTATACGATGATCCCAATTTAGTTAGAGAGAAAGCATCATAATCCGAATCGGTAAAGCAACATCGTCACAACGGGGTTTAAAACCCTGCTCCAAAAAATTAAGTATATAGTCTGATTCGAGAGTAATAATAGTGTTAAAAAGAAAATCTCATTGAAAATGGCTCTGAATGTATCGGAAACCCGAAAATATACCCAAAATTTTCTTAAAATACGCAAGTAACACTCGTTCTTGTGATTCCTGATTCATCTTGAATCAGACTGTAGCTCGAAATAGATGTTTCAGTGTATTTCCAGTACACATTGTTAATACAATCGAAGACTGGGAAATATTTTGTAGTTTCTGAGGAAGACGCCGACATCTTTTTCACCCTTTATAGAACCGGTATTGCTGCTCTAGAGAGATAGATCTGATTAATATTTAAAATATATTTTTCAACAAACTTTCAGCTGTGAAGCTTCAGATTGTTTTTACCGGAAGAGCGCACTTTTGTGATACTGTAGTATGCTTAAATCATTGGTTATTTTTCACTTTACTGCAATTAAAACTATTTTTATCCTGTTTCTAGCGGAATTAAATTGTTTTAGTGCAATTAGCGTTTCTTTTCTGCTTATAATAAGCGTAATGGATATAATTAGTGTTATTAAGTCTGTAAGGATAAATTTGCTGTTAATGCGAAGGCGTTTGCAGGAGTAGATGACTCAATTACTAGAGTCTTAAAGGTTCTGGGGCTGGCCTGATGGAAAGGGAAACTTTTGTTTTAGAATATTTTGTTATAACAATTCTTATCTCTAGTTTTAATAACTTCTGGTTAGAATGCTGAAGATTTGAAATTGTATTTTTTGTAGGAATCGCACTAATTTGTAAGGGGCTTAAACTTGCTTGTATACCAGAGAACAACAGGATGAAAGATTACTACGCTTTCAGACAAAAAATGAACTTTGTGTTAAGGATGATCCGACAGGACTGTAAACAAACAGAACAGATTTGAGCCTACTGTAAGAACCCACTTTCGAAAATCAATTTGAATCATCCCAAATGATATTGGTTTTTGAGAACTAAAGATGAAAACAGACTTGTTATACTGTAGTCACTCAGGTTCCCACAGATAGAATACCTAATGTTTGGGCAATAAATTCAGAATATATGTTTCTGATCTACTTGTATTCTCAACTATCAAAACACAAATGTATGATTAATTACACTATATAATAAAATGCTAAACATCTATTTCTAGAGTCCTCTCTTCTAAGAAAACGTGGCAAATATGTGTTTTGTGCTCGCTGAATAGGCCTTTAACTGCCTTCGATGACGTATATTTGTGCAGTACAAAAATGGATAATCCAGATTTACTTGAAAATCTGCCTATTCGGTGACACCCGAAATGTGTATTGATATAGAAATTCTTAGAAATATACAGAACGATTGTAAAAGAAGCTTAAATCTAGGATTTAACAGCTTGGTGCAAAAGTGTATTGATCACAAAACTACACGTAAAGTAAGAAAGAACCATGGTAGAGGTAATGTTTTTGCGGAAGTTAAAGTATCAGTAACTGACGGGAAGAAACGAAATCCATAAAAACAGTATTATCTCATGGAACGTAAGTAGCGTGAAAATAGAGTAAATAGTTTTGTTTTTATAATTTCACAGTGTGCACTTACTGTGTGAAGTAATGGATTCAGAAACGTGTACCGCACTTTCGAGCCTCGGAAACGTGTTTACGAGCAATTGGGTTCTACTTGGTGTCAATATCTCAAATAAGTGCAAGCTTTATAAAAACATCAGAAGCGTTAAAAGATCCTGAATTTTTTTGATATTACTTCGAATAGAATATTCTGTGTTCCATTGTATTCGGAGCTTAATGAATGTTTCTGACAAGTTAAATCTGCGACAGCCGAAATCTTGGAATAGATAAGTACTATGTTCATCGAAACAGGCTAAAGGCAATTCTGTAAAGTGGTTCCGATTTTAAATGAAGGTAAAATCGAGGCTTAAACTCGCATTTTGAATATAACTAAAGCTCTTAAAACTAATTCTCAAGTTGATAGCATTTTTGTTCCAAGTAAAGTAGATAATTTCTCATATGAACAGTGTATTCCTTACGTAATAATTAATCTTTTGGTAAATTTTAGTACTTTCAGGTATTTAGCTGTTTTAGAGGATTATTATATATGTCATTGTTAGAGATCTTTGTCATAGAAATTATATATCGCCTCCGCTTAGATTTCAACACCGCGCGGGACAAAACGTCAACTTCCTTCCGACTCATAACCTAAAACGCCACATAAAACGCCGCAGCCACATCAAAAGCCTGCACAAAGGCCACATAAAAGGCCACAGGCGCGGCTAGCCACCAGGCGCGCCACGAGGCTAAAACAATGGCTATGCTAGCTACCAGGCGCGCCACCTGGCTAAAACAGTGGCTATGCTAGCCACCAGGCGCGCCATCTGGCTAAAGCAATGACTATCGCAACGAACTTTCTCGATCGAGTTTCAAGGTTTTTGTGTTATGTGTTAATTATGCTCGTATTTATTGATTTATGTTTTGTTTAGGAGTTTCAATGATGAATTGGACTTAGATTGGATCCAATTATATACTGCGACAGTATTTAATCAAGCACATTCAACCTAATCACACCGATTTCACATGACTTCGTGGACACTTGATGGATCTCTGAAAACCTGCTAGGAGGTTTTTTCTCTCTTCATTTATGGAACCTGTTTTTTTACCTAGGTATTAATGCTGCGAGTTTGATCCATTTCAATGGACTGTCCAATCTGAAATTGGCAGTTGTTGGACTTGTTGCGGGGACACAACATAGAATGTACGTTTCTGGAATTTACTTCGCTCTCATTTTTTTACTTTTTTGAATTACCATTTTAGTCGCTCAATCGATTCTATGTATATTGGATGAACAGACGCATTCTCCAGTACTCATTCATCAGTACACTACATTTCTGCAGTGCAGTGTTCATCTCGTTTGCCCAATATAAATGAAGTGGAAAAGGATTCACTGAAGTACAAAGCATAATGGCCATTTTCAGTTTGTTTGATTGTTATCCTTGTCAATTGCATGTTCGCCTAGGACTATTGTCAATCTACATTGAAGCCGAGAATTTGATGAACAAGGGAATGCATCAAGTCGCTCTACTGTGAGGATTTAAACAATTTAATCGTGAAGTATTCTACTTGTTCTAGATGGGCGTATATAGGTATTTTCTAAAATTGTTACCTGACGTATGTTCTTTGTAGATGGCGTTTGCCAGAAATATTTTTCTACCGTGATGTCAACAAATAACCATCTTGATAATGGTTTTCATGTATTTACAATATGTCTTCATTAGATAAATCAGAGCAGCGAAATTGTGTTAATACAATTCTACACTAAGGGGATGCATTCACTACCTACAAGCCACTTCTGTTGGTAAATAATTCCATTGTATGTTATTTATATGTCTCTTTTAGAATGGAAAACGAGCTTAAAGCTCCTGGTATATTCCATTTCCTCGATAAGCTGCAGCAGATGTGCCAGCTGGGAACTACACCTCTTGGTCAGTCTGCCACAGTTTCATCAAGGTATGGCCATCAGAAGGAGCTTCAACAGTGATTAAAGTTGGTTTTCATTTGTTATGTAATTTGTTTGTATTTTAAATAAACATTTTTGTTATACGTGTTATTCAATTGTCAATGGGGGTTAATATATATATATATACTGAGGGCTGGCCTAAAATTCTGAAAAAAATAAGCCACATGAATAGCCAGGTCAATAGCCTCCTAAAACGCCTCGTGGCGCGCCTAGTGGCGAGCCAGCAGGCGCGCCTAGCCATGTAAATAGCCACAGGAGTGTTCGGCGGCTAAGCCTGTGGCTAAAAGATGTGGCTTTTTATGTGGCGTTTTAGGTTATGAGTTATTTATAAATCTGCCTATGACTCTATTCTAAGCCAAAACATATGCATAATCAGTAATCTATACAACTGAATATTTCTATCCTCATCTAGTTTCAGAATCGCATTATCATTGTTTTATGAGCTTTTACGGGGATATAGTAATTAGTTGTATAATTAGTGACATGGTTGTGCGAAATTCCGCGTTCCACCATCCGCAACAATTCCGCTTCTTCCGCACTTTTTGAAAAATGGAGTTACGTACATCCCTTATTAGTAGTAAAAAGCGCAGTAAATGCTACAGTAACCTACTAACCTGAGCAGTTATAACGGTGATTTAAGCCCTTAACATCGTAGAGAGAAATCATTCTGTTTCCCATTGTGTGCACATAGTTAATGTCTGTTGGTATCATTGTAAACGATGAACTGTTCTTGTAGCTCGTGTACGCAGAACCACTGTAATATATTGAACTCATTATGATCAGATTTTGGTATTTTAATGAAAGTTATTGCTTGTATCTCTTTCTTTTCCGTGAACTTATCTATTTAGTGAAAAATGTTTATAGTTTACATTGACTATGTGCCAGAGTTAACTAAAGAAGAAAAAGAGTTTTCTGACCTATAAACTGCAACTGCATACAAACTGAGTAATATTGCACTCAAATAGATAAAGAATTGATTGATAATGCAAAATGGGGGGGGGGGGTGTTTTTAAAAGATTATGGTCAAAATAGAGCGGAAGAGCGTC
>JAQGAV010000858.1:0-26031 GCA_034691345.1 Phasmarhabditis papillosa | reverse complement strand
TTACGAAGCTCTCTCAGCTGAAGCCAAGGAACAGTTCAAGGGTCAATTCCCAATTCTCACCGGAGTTTTCCAAAGTAAGTGTGGCATGGAAATAAGATAATAGCACCATCCTCGAGAAGTAACTCCTTTTTGTTTATTGTAATAAAATATCCGTTGTAATGGGATAGTTCACGTATCGACAAAACCTTGTATTCATTATATATATTGTTATCTAGTATATTTAATACGTTTGTTTCAGACGAAAAGATCCAATCCCTCATCAAGACCCATATCAACTAAACGATTCCTCACGACTTATGTAGAAAAACCTAATTAAATAAATATTATCGTACATCTTTACTGTTATTATCTCACACCTGAGAACTCTAAAAAATACTCTAGTCTGAACTGGTTTGGCCTTGACTAAAGGTCCTTGAGTCTCAAAACTACACCATTCGGCGAGGTTACAAGTTTTGTTCCAATTCCACTGTTATTTTTAAAGATTGACCAAGAAAGAAGAGCAAACATCGTTCATGTTTGTAAGGGTGATGTCCTTCTGATTGCACATGCTTGACAATCGCAAGAAATACATACTACATTATTTTAGTGAAATCAAAATATCTATAGTCCCTAATAAAAAGCCCCTGTTAAAAAGCAGACTAGTATCACGGTATAATTATCAAAACAACGGTGTTTTAAACATTTTAAATGGCCAGTCTTTTGTTAGCTTTTCCGTACCATTGAATTCATATTCACAAATATTGCCACTAAAATTGTATAGCGTTAAAAGAACCTATATATCTACCATCTATATTATTACTTTTCTTATAGTTTCTATTCTATTTAGTATCATTGTTTATCATTTTACAATTGCAACACTTTATGTACCGAGCAATCAAACTATCGTGATTCATACCATGAGTCGTGTAGTCTATAATTAATTGACCATGAATGTTCGCTTTATCTCTGGCAGAATACGCGAAGTACCTGACGAAACAAACTTTTAAGCTATCAGGGAAGCTTTTTAATAGAAAAGAATCATTCAGAAATCAAAGTCCGCAAAACTTCAACTCAGTGGTTCGATGCAAATCTGATTAAAATTGCCGTAAATGATAAGCCCCCTAAGGAAACATTTTTATACAACTGGAGAAAGTGTCAATATGCTAACCATATGCTACCGAACTACTTTGGAAATATATGTTCAATTTAAATGGTCTGTTGTAAAAGCTAAGTTTTTAGCGCAGTATTCTAGTGAGTAGCAGTGTTACATAAAAGTATACGCATTTCTAAAGAAATGACTCCATTTCCATTTGTTTTATATTCACCGCTTTCTTCATGAAACCGCACTTCGGCAACAGACTATAAACATTTCTTCAGATAGCTGTAGATCTGTTACTTATAAAATAGTCTTAAATAGTGCAAAGAAAGATCAGTCTTTTTCCTTTTTTCTCTTGTAGATACAGTACCTTTTTCCCACGAAGTGATATTTTCTGTAGAGCAAAATATTATAGAGCCGTGAGAATGGAATGTAACACCTTTTATTTTTGTCAGGAGGCTTTCATTTTTCTATCAAAAATAGCTACTAGTCACTCAACAACTTTCAATTAACGCTAGGATTATACTAACCCAGTTTAATTTCCCATTTCGAATAAATAATCCCTAACAAAGGTTCTGATTCAAAAAAAAACTTTGTTTTATTAACTTCAATTAGATAAATTTTATTTTCATTAAAAATAATAAAGTTTACAAACTTTAGAAAGAAATGTCTTTTTGTCGAGGAACATTGTGTTGTTCTCTGCGCGCTCAAAAGTCATTGACTACGTTATCGCACAATTATTATAAAAGCACACATCATGTTCTACATGCTCCGTTTTTACAAAATTATTATTGAAAAGCAATAACAATAATATTTATTACTATTAAATGGAGATGTTAAATAGAAAACAAGTACATTCTCGTCTAATTAACAAAGCAATCAGGTAATTTGACTGAAAAATAACTACGATATAGGCATTATGGAAAATAGCAGGTGCATAACAGCTTGTCATTTACTAGTATTAATTATAGAGACAGACAAAATGTTAACTTTGCGGTCGGTTTTTAGTTCTTATCGAATATTTGTTTGCCGTTTCGACACTGCTCTTATCTTCTTTTGATCTTCTTGTCTGAAAATTGTTCCGTTTATTTTAGTTACAGATTTCGTCTACAGTGAACCCCAAAGCACCGACCAACCATGTTACAGCACTTAATATTTGACAGCATTGAGATTGTGAAGCAGGTCAGTTCAAAGCTTGAACAACTTATGATTGATTACATTGCAATTAAGATATTAATAACTATTTATATACAGTTATTAAATGTTCTTCTTTTAGCAGAGTAGTACCTCGGTATGGATAACTACAACAGTATTAGCATTTCTGTATTTATTCGTTCAATATGTCGTCTTGAGACCTTTGAATAGGATTAGACTACTTGGAGATACGGGATTACACTTTGGAGAAACACCCGAGGTAGGTATAAGTTTGTATTGACACTATTTATTCTAATTATATACCGTTTGTTACGGTTTGCCTGTAACTAGAAACCATATAAAATATGATACGCTATAGCTTGTATTATTTAAGTTCCTTCTGCAATTTGATATTTCTAAATTGAAGTTCCTATATTGCAGAGAACTGGTATTTATCGTGAACGCCAGATTACTCGTCTTGCAAATTTACGCCGCGTTGGCGATCTACCACCCGTTTTTCCAAATGGGTGGTATTGTATTGAGGAGTCAGACAAGCTGAAACCGAAACAAATTAAAGAAATTACTGTATTCGGTAGGTGTCACCACGTTGGCACTTGGTATTTAGTATAATTTAAGGTCAATTCTTTTCTCTGATTAGATCAGAGAGCGGCAAAGTGTACATGATGGACCCGTACTGTCCACACTTGGGGGCTAACTTTAACATTGGTGGAAAGGTAGGCAACTTTTGTCTTACTGTCAATTAAAAGTTTTTTAAAGATAATTTCGTTCTATTCGATAGGACGAAGAATTTTTAAAAAGATAAACTAAATTCCTGAAAAAAACTATATATTTTTTGAGTTGGTTCCCTAGTTGTTTACATGTTTCGTTTATGTTTTTTGGATGATATATTTATGCGATCCACATGAGCATAACACATTTTCTGTAACACTAGTCAAGTTTCATAGTGATTGACATATTTATAATAACATCTTGGAACTTTGCAGCATAATTGTTGCGAATCGGTAGCATTTCTGCGTCGATAGAGGCTTATCAGAATTATATGACAGCAATTTACGACTTCAAAAGTGAAACAATGAAAAAGCCACTGTGCAGCTACACGTTCTTTTAAGAAAACGCAACTCTGTGAATGAATACAAATTTAAAATTGGCATAACATAAAATGAAAAGATCTTCAGATTTAGGTCAAACAGTATACAATCAAACTAAGCGTAACCAATTAAAAACTAACTAACGTTTTTATGATAATTTCAGGTTGTGCACGATAATTGTGTGCAGTGTCCATTTCATGGATGGATTTTCAACGCAGAGACAGGTCGATGTACCACAATACCGTATGATAAAGGGACAATTCCAGAACAAGCAAAGGTAATTCAATTGGGGTTAATAATTTACACATGAACATTGCACCCCTGTTGTGCAAATTATAATATGATCTTATGTAAAGTTTATGGCTAGTCAGATATCGATCAAAAATGATAGTTCAATGTATTTCCTTATAACATATTGTTTGTTTCAGGTATCAACATGGCCAATTGTTGAGAAGAATAATCATATTTATGTTTGGTAAGTATTTTATTTCAGTTTATTAATTTACTAGGTTTTACTTTACTATACAATTATATTTATGTAGGTATCATTGTGATGGCGTACAGCCTGAATGGGAAATCCCCGAATATCCACAAATCGAAAGTGGTGAATGGGTATTTGGTGGACGCACTGAACATGAGGTATCAGAAAAGTCAATCTAGTATACAGCAAACCATCGAAAAGTCGTCTCTCAGCCATTTTGACCCATATACAGAGAAAATGAAAACTTAAATTTACCTAGTATCATCAAGAATAATGTCTTCCAAAACTTTTCAAGCAACATCGTTTCAACCAACTTATCATTGTTTGATAAAATCAAAGCTCTCTAGATGTCTCTCATCAAATTCTTGTAAATATCACGCAAACAGTTAACCATCTTGGGTAAAAATGGTACTTTTGTTTCAGATAATGTGCCACTGTCAAGAAATTCCCGAAAATGGCGCAGACATTGCTCACTTGTTCTATTTGCACTTGGAGGCACCAATGGCTGGCAGCGATGTTACAAAAATGGACCTGGATAATACCGCACCTCTGCTACAGCACATGTGGGATGGATCCTGGGATTGTGGTAAGTGAACTTTATTTCTAATTTTTGTTTGACATTAAATAGGTTCATCTTCCATTCATATAATCTGGGAAATTACAGGGTTCTCAATCGGTTCGGCTTTAAGGCCCTCCCAATCCAACTGTTTTGCAATTTTTAAAGAAAAGTTTCACAGTCACCACATTTACAAATCTGACCTAACTTGCTATTTACAAAACTTTTTGTCATGTAGTTAATTATACAATTTCTAATCTTATAAATTACAAAAGTTGATTTTCACGCTTATCTGGGAACTATTGTTTGCCAATGCAACACTTAGATAGAGCAGAAAGTGTAGTTTAGTCAGCCTTCTCTAACAAGCTGAATTCTACTTTTAGGTAGTGGGGAAACTCGCCACATTGGAACAATGATTCTCAAACAAGTAATGACCATTTGGGGCTATAAGATTCCCCTTACGAAAAGCTACCTACGAGCGGAACAAGTTAGTTCCCATACCCGTAACAACTATACATATATTGAATTCAAGTTGGGACCTGGAATCGTCCTAATGAACTTTGATTTTGGTATTTTGGGTCAAGGACTGGTTCTTCAGCATGTAACTCCCGAACAACCCCTCCAGCAGAGAGTTCGCTTCAAGATGTACTCAAATTGTCCGAGATGGTTCTGCAAATTCTTTTTAATATCAGAAGCTCTTCAGGTAGGGCAAATAAACCAAGTCATTTGAACAGATGAACTTTGTGGTGGACGTGAAAATACAGTTTTGACATTCGATGATAAAAAGTTTAGAAATAGAATGATGTTTTCTTGCTGAGACGCTTGTTCTTCGTTTGTTCCGGATGTATGATCGATAAAAAAGTCTAAAGGCAAAGCACACAACACCTTCTGTTTTGTGAATCTTTCAGTTATATGCTATATTTTGCTTATAATTGTTGCGTTATCGATGTCACTAGTTGCAAATTCGAAGAATGCAACGATCTCGTGAACTTCTTGTGATAGAGGATTATACATAATCGTTTTAGTTTGAACGAGATGTGTACATCTGGTCAAATAAGAAATATATTAAAAACCCACTGCTAGTTAGAAATGACGGTCCAATTCGGAGACATAGAGTGTAAGTGAAGGAGAACAAAGACAAGTTTTGTTAAATTCAGCAAGTCCAGACTTAAACTTTCCAAAAAAAATTTGCCCCGTATGGGCCGGTCCCATGGCGAATTCTATTTAATTTGATACATTCTGAGAGAGAAATGTAATGTCTTCTAGATCTTCAGTTTACAATTTCTATATACGCAAAGAATAGTCCCAGTGGGTGAGATAACAAATACTTTAAAGCATATGACTCTGGTGTTCGGGATAGCTAGAATAATGTCCACTAATAAAAAAATTGATGACATTCGAGTAAAACCATTTATTTCAGATGGTATAATCAGTTCTATGGGGATGAAAGCCCTCGACTTCTACCGAATGGACAGCTAACCAATCAAGCTAAATCTGTAAATGACTGGTGATTCAAAGATTACCGTGTAATCAGCTGTTTTATTGTAATCATTGTTACAAAACTAAGCTTCTACCATGTTTATGGTTCCCATTACCCTCAGTTTCCCTTTGAAAAAGTTTTAATAACATACGAGTCTTTAAAGTTGATCGAACCCAATTTAACTTATGATATAACTAATATTTTCCGTTCACCCTTTTTCTTTCATAGCTTACAGCTAGTATTTTCTATCTTCATTTATAATATACTCAATTATAATAAAATAATCGTCTTTTTTTTTAACTGATAGCTAAAGCAAAAATTGATCGTTCGACTACCAAACATTCTACCCGACTATCAATATTTTCTCGTAGTAACTATAAGTATTAAGTTTGTATTTTAGTTAGTTATACACAATTTATATTAACATATATCAGCAACTATTAAAGGAAACTATATTTATTTGTATATACATTTTGGAGAAATAGTCTCCCTGTAAGTGATTATCACGATAATAACGAGCTATCTACATACAGTCAGAATTGCAAAACAACCTTAAGAAGAAATAAACCACAGAAACATACCCAGTTATTGATATGTGATAGATGAAGTGTAGATTTATGTAAATCACACGGTTGTTTGACTTGTTTCTCCAGTTACTGGGTTCTTTGCATAGCCTGCTGCAGCCTAAATACTTATGTATTGGTAAATACTCATTAATATTATAGTCTGATTCAAGGTGAATATGGAGTGTTACTTGCGTATTTAAAGAAATTTTGCGTATATTTTCGAATACTTTCAGAGCCATTTTCAACGAGATTCTTTTTTAAGACTCCACTGTTATTCTCGAATAGAACTATACATTCTCATTAACATTAGTATACATTACCTATACAAACTATAATAAAACTCAGTTCAAGAAAGTAAATTTGGTTTTGCTTTTATATTTAGTATAAAGGTATTTGCTAACTTCTTAAAATATTATTCGCTGAATAATATTACTAAATCGTTTAACCCAAATAATAAAATAATTTTAGTGATAGTAGAGTCTAAGGGATAAAGTGACTGTTTATAACACCTAACTATTCAGATTGGTTGCACTGTTCAGATACAGCTAAGTTGTGTTAAATTTACCTTATTGAGCCCACTGTGTCGCATTTTCTGAGTCAAACCATCAAAACGACGATATGTGAAATCAACAAATTCACCACGGCGTCCAGGAACATTATCCGGCTTTGGTGGATCGCAGGTAGCTAAAATAACTTAAAGTTTTAAAATATTCACCGAATCACTCACGAAATCCGGCAGGTACATCAGGGAAGTCATCAAAGTTGGATGTGTCGTCAATGCTTTTGACTTCAACTCGAATCGGAGCTGGTCTTTCCCTAATAAGACAGATATATTTGATAAAGAAACACTTTTTATTTACCGAATATGATTCCAATCGATTCTTTTAAAGAAAGGACATGGTTTGATTTCTTCTAATCCACCGTTATGGCCCATTCGGTGATCTGCTTCACAGCAAAATCGCTTTATTGTCTATAATATAACATATAAAATGATTGTTTTCGTCAATTAAAAAAAGCTACAGTATGCTTTAAAAGCTATATTTCTAGCGTATTATCGCAGTATTCAGAGGTGTTATTAAAAAATGTGCTCCAGCATAGTGGTTGTGAATCGGCGAGGATTTCAGGCTGTGTGTTCGACTCCCCGTAGCTGCAGAAGGCTTAATTATCCTATGTTTTGTGCACCTGTCAGAAAGCCGCCGTCTTTGCTCAGAAGATTCCAAAATGAATGGCCGAAGCACAGGAAGAAACGAATGAATGAGCGAAATATACTTTAAAATCTAAAAATTAACGAAAAATCGGTGAATTGGAAACCTTTTCTTCAAAAGAACATATATTTTGATGTAACACGCCTCCCTCTGGGATACTGCGCAGGAAGAGGTATCTCTTAATACATGCTCTACTAATGTAAGTTTTAAATAATAAACGTATATGCTCACTGCTTTAGCTTCAACACTGATTGGTTGCTCAGGTGGAAAGACTAGAGTTTGTTGCCAATTGACTACCTTCCTATAGGTCTCCTGTGGTGTTTCAGAGCAAAATGGAGGATACCCTGAATATAAATATTCTTGTTCGAATAAACTGACAATATTATACCGATTAACATTTCGTACATAATAACTCCTAAACTCCACCAATCACAACTCTTTGTATAGCCATTTGGTTGAAATACTTCAGGAGCAATGTAGTCGGGAGTTCCGACGGTGGAATAGGCCTGAATTAGAACAAAGTTTTTATGACTCAAAACATTTTAGTAGTCAAATATTACATCTTGTAAATAGTTTACTATATTAGATAAATACTTATTTTGTCTTATATTAAAAAAGTTTAAATAAAACCAGTAGTAAATGTTAAATTCTACTTACATAAGCTCGTCGGTTCTTCTTCCATGTTTCGGCCTTTCTTTTCGATTCAAACGGCTTGGTCACGAAGTCAGCGGGTAGTTGTGATGGCCAATTTCTGTAAAAAAAAGTTGTTGCTTTATCCAATAGTCAATGTTACCTGTAGTGCTCTGTTCTATGTTTTACTTTTAGGCCGGTACATAACCCAAAATCGGACAGTTTGAGGTGACCCTGAAAAGTAATATTGTATTAATATTGTTTAAATTTAAAAAAAATGATACAATTGATGGGCTATTGTTATATTGTCTTAACTGGCAATTTGATAAGGTCAATGTTATTTCAGTAAGGGGGTATTAAGCTCAAGTTTTATTTATTTTATTATCTATCTATTTTTAATTATATTATTGCTTATAGAGAATACAACTAGTATAAAGCCTACCCTGGCATCTAAAAGCAAATTATCCGGTTTGATGTCTCGGTGAATAAAGTCTAGATTATGTATAAATTGAATCGCGAGTGCCGCTTCGGCAATATAGAACTGGGTTGCTTCTTCGGTTAAAGTGTCTTTTTTGATCAGTAATGTCATCAGATCACCTGTAACATTAATAATACAATTTTAAATTTTATAAGAGTACCTCCAGGTAAGAATTCCATGACTAGATACAAGTTGGAGAAATCTTGGAACGAATGATACATCTTGACTACCCATTCGCAATCTGCTTCTGAGAGAATATCCCGCTCAGCACGAACGTGAGCAGTCTTAATAATTATGTATGATCTATTTTACACGTAACTTTAAATACCTGCTCTTTTTCTACCATTTCGCTCTTTCGTAAGATCTTCATTGCATATATATGACCGGTGTCTATTTTCTGAACCAATCGCACCTAAACATTATCAATTTGGTTATAATTATAATTCATGTATTTTCTCTTTTTTGTTTAATGAAACATTGGCTCTCACCTCTCCAAAAGCTCCTCGTCCAATAACTTTGAGGCTTTCAAAGTCGCTGACTTCTAGTCGGGTCCTTCGCAGTCTAAGAAACTCGGTTTCTTTGTTGTTCAGAATTTGTCGCTGATCGTTTTTTTCTTCTTCTGTGAGTCCTAAGATATAATCATGAGTTTATTTTTACAATTAAATGAATACCTTCGCTGGTCATTTGTTCCTCAAGTTTTCTAGCGCGAATACTCCTTTCGCTACATGATTTTACCAATTGAGCATAAAAAGATTCAATTGCTATCCGTGTTTTCGTGGCCTTATCTCTCGTAAATTGAGAGACCGCAGATGATTCTGCCATCTTCAATAATAAACATAACTCTATTTTCTTCGATACACAAAATATTAATAAATTAAAAGAAAATATATATATATAACCAAATTAGTATTGAAACTAAGGAAGGAGTCATTGTTAGAAAATTATGTTCCAATTTTGACATTTAACTGTACAAACTACAATGTTGGGTTTAACCGCAAACTCTACTATAACTATATCATAAAACTAGGTGTGGTCTTGCGAGCGGTCGAGCCGCGCCGCACAACTAACATGAGGGCGGTGTTGAATAAGAATAAAATGAGAGATTCTTCTTACGAAAATGATAATGATAGTAATAGTAAAACAATTGTAAAGAATGGTAATTACTATTAAAATAGTGTTATCAATAAATTGGTTAAGAAGCGGGAAATGCCTAGCAGAATGTTTTGTATTGTACATTCTATGATTCACTCACATTGGCCTCAAACTGGTTTTGACCACGGGGGGTCACATTTTGATCGGACATTCCAGCGTTTTATATCACTTAATTAGCTCGTACTCTCATGGCAACTTCTTTTGTTTCAAAAGAACTCAAACATAGTCCGAAACTGTGCAATCGAAACATTTGGCATAATCTTATGCACATCAGTTATAACCATCAGTTTAGTTACAACTATAAATCCCAGTAAAAAGATCAAGCTTTTGATTTACAGGGCAAATCGAGAACGTTCTCTGTTTAGCAAACATTATTCAATGTATTTAAGGACTATTTTTACTCTGGAATACGAATGGTGATCATGATTTACAACCTTTATTTCTATTCTTCTAAAGTTCATGTTTTTACATTCTCTCGATATGTAAAGGCAGATTCTCACATGTTCCATGAGAACCCACTAACATGTCCATTTACCGTACCCCCTCCCATAACAACATACTCGTCGAAAATTTCCGAAAATTTCTTGTTTAGCCTACTGTTAGTATTACTATTCTATAGAAAGATTAGCTTAAATTTATTAAATTGCCTTCATTTTTACCAGAAATGAATTTCTTCTGTAAAATTACTAGAACATGCAGCTAAACCAATCTTGAATAGTGTATTTTGTGCACCTGCGAATAACTGAAAATGAAAACGCAACATGCTGAGTCATTGTGAATTCCCAGTGAGGCGTGAATATAAGTCTATTCTAATATAAAAGGACCACCTACCTACTACATAAATTAAATAGAATCGATCGATTGGTTTTGCTTACATTGTTGTATGTGTTACCGTTTAATAGAAACGTTTTCTTATTCGTAATTGCTATATTCAATTGTTCGACATTTCCAGTCATGTTAGAGGAAACCTCATTCGGACAGTCTACGGTGGCAATGTTCTGCGATTCATTTGCTGATGCTCTTAAAAATGAAATCTGCAATTTATTCAACATATTGGACCCCAATCAGCGGTTACTGGACATAATTGCATCGGATATCAATGAAACATGCGGACTGTTGCAAAAAGTAAGCGAGCATTTACATGTATTCTTAACATTACTTGTAGTCTGTATCAGTAGATAGGATTCCAGAGCAGTATTATGAAGAGAGAAGGTGTTAGATAGAAAATAAATGCACTTTTGAAGAAGATTTATTGTTCGTTTGAATATTGCCCTGCAGGTCCTCAGGATACTGCGCCGGAAACCTAGCTCTTAATTCAGCCTATATATGAAACTTTGGTGTTGACCAATGAATGGCCGAAGCCCTGCCTCGAAGAAAACTACTATTATTGTGTGATACGAGTGATACAGGAAATTAAAAAAAAAAGAAACCCCTTAAATGGATAATTTCATAATGAGCCTAAATGGCGGGTGTTACGGTAAATCCCTTTTTTCGTTTCTCGACATTGTTGCCCTGTGTCATTCAATCACTTTCTCTAATCTTTCAACCTTTCTATCGATGATATCCGAACGTTGAACTGAAAGCTAGTTCCCGATGGCAGAACGTTGCAAAAAGCCGCAATGCTGCCCTGATATGATATCTGTTTAGTGTAAAATCTCGAGCGAACCGGTAAAAGAACCGTAACCACCAGCCAGCTAAGGTTACTAATTCGAGAATCAGAAAACAGGTTCAGTCTGAACGACGGTACATTATCTTAGTGTGAGATGGCAACAAAATAAAAACAAAAATCATTAAATTTAGCCATGGCTGTAAATCTAACGAAACTATCTTGCAAAAATGTAACATGAGTGCATGTTTTGGGCATGAAAATATAAAAAACAAACCATTTTCGCTATTTTTAGCCTATTCCTAGATAAGATAAAATACTTGTGCAGCAGACTTAGAATATGGTATTTGTTCACAAACTACAGGCAAACATCTTTTGCAAACTAGAATTATGTGTCGAGTGCGCAAACATAGAAAAACTAAACTTTTACTACAAACATAATCGTTTTTCTATATTATTCTTTCAGACTTTGGATGGAAACGCGAGTGACAACGATGAAGAACCAAAAAATGAAGAAACTGTGAAAAGAGACAACCAAAAGTTAGACAGCAACCTCGAGCTTTTGTTTACAAAACCTGAAGGTTAGATATGAACTTGTTGATGCTTCCAAATGGTTTATTGAAATTTTTTTTTCAGATTATACATAGTAAATGGAGGGTATCTTAAACTATATTAACTTATTTTTAATATATAAAAAAACTTCGATAAATAATTAAAATAATATGGTACTGTTTCAGACAACTCCACCAAGGGCAAGCTACGGCAAGTGGCTGTGTTGCTAATGGAGTCGAGCGGAGACTGGCTTGAGGTTGGTGAGGAATAGTCTAAAGAAGAAGAAACCGTGAAGAAGATTAAAGACATTTGACTTTGTCTGCAACAAATTTGACATTTTTGCCGCTTTCACCATACTCACAATCAGCAAATTCCTCAGTCTTTATATTTGTACATATTTATTTTGCTTTTGATCAGATTTCGTGTTTATAGTTTTTGTTGTTACTTGTATCCGAGTTTATTTGAATAAACCGTGTATAGTCTATCTCAACTGTGTAAACTTTTTGAAAAAGTCAAAATAACATGATGTTCAGTGGTTAGAAACGTCGTCACATAAACTAGAGATGAATAGTTCGAATCCAACGAAGAGAGAATCTTCATTACTCCTCATTAAGTTTAAATCAGACCACATTAAAGATATTGTTAAGACATTTGCAAATACAAAGTAATATTTGATAGATGAAGACAGTGTGTAATTAATCAAGTTTTCTTATTTGTTATGTAGTTCTGATCTAGCCTTCGTTAATGCCAAACAGATAAACCCTTGCTTCCTTCACTCAGTATATCCCCCCCCCCCAACTGGAAGTTTAATGTCCCACAACGAGTGGGGTTCTTCTTATATGATCATTTGACTGGTCTTCGAAACAACTAAAGATAATATGACTGTATAATTGCAAAAACAGGTAAAACTAGTAGCACGCTAAAATAAGAAAATCATTTGTTGCTAGTTAAAATAAGGGAGAATGAAATGTTATAAAAACAAATAGTTCTTATTAGAGTCATGAACTGACTACGTCAGAAGCCCGTCTATGGGACGATAAACCTTGTCCAGTGCAATATTTCTTTCCTTTTAGACCAAACTCAAATCACTTCAACACCGATCTATAAGTTCTTTGTTTTCAATTAGGTGAAATACGTTTAGTTTTTCAATAATGAATCACTCATCTATTTCTGATCACGTTTGCTTAACAAAATGAGTTGTGATAGTGTTTGTTGAAGTAATATTTAACAATCGATGCAGTTCACAAATTGTTCAAAAACAGAGAAAATAAGGCAGTAACCGCCAATAATCGGCCAACTAAGTGCAAGATGAAATATTACTCTTGACCTCCTGCGTTGTTAAGTAAATTTAGGTTTCTCCTGGTAACAGCTGACTTTTCAAAACTACTTAACAATTGTCAGTTTTAACCAAATTCGAAATGTTCGTGGTGTTGAAATATATTGTGAAACCAACAATCTGATTGCTGATATGTTCAGTGTTGGTGTTCAAAGAAATTGCAGTTTGCAAATGGTCATCGTGGATGACATCAAAAAGATGAAAGTTCAGAGAGAAATGTCAAATATCACGTAGACAACCATCACAAAACTACAGAAATGAATTCACAACTACTGAAGTAAGAGAGAGTCAATAATATAATACTTTACAAATAATATAAAAACATTGAAGAGCTTGCTCAACTTCTCATTGTTCTATAGAAATCGAACGCTAACTTTTACATTAGTGTGATTAGCTGTTCCTCAATCGTAAAAGATTAGCTCTCCGCTGTTTTGTTTAAATTTTTGAGCTGCCGAGTGCCAGTTCAGTTCACCTGCACTTGGTGATTTTAAACCTTTGAAAACCTTTTTCGGTGACGTCTGATTGCAGAAATCTCCTAGTTTGACACGCGACCAATGTCATGTCCAATCAAAGGTCGTGACGATAGAGCGATGCGTTCGTTCTCGCACAAGAAGATCCAGTTTTGCCCACAAGTCGCCTATATAAAAGGGGGGCGTTAGGGCCATCAGAAAATACAACTAACAATCTCTAATAGCTATCAAACGAGAGAAAACTGATATCAGTTAAGAGTATACTTCATTTCGTTAATAATGGTCGCTCAAATGATAACTTCTGCCATCATCTACGTGATTTTTGCTGCTCAAGGTAAGTAACTAATTACTTTTGTGAAATAATTTAGTAAATTTGTGATATTATTGGTTTTATCATTTTGCATATATATATATATATATATATATATATCTGCAAAAAGGATCTTGGAACTATTCCAAATGACTTAAATATGACATCATTTCAGTCTGCTACAGTATCACAGCAGCTGATGTTTATCAAAAACTTCTGGAAAGAGAACGAAACATTGACAACACATTCGCCTTCAATTTTGTTAGGCCAATTGGATCTGTAGCTGGAGAACTGGTAAGAATAAATAAACTATTAAAACAATATCTCTCTCCGACGTTATGTCGTTTTGTAGTAAACGATCACAGAATATTTGAAAAACCATAGTTCAAATAAGTAATACAGAGAACATCTCAATTATTTCTGTTGTTTCTAGATTTGGCCCCGCAGTTACTCGACCTCATCTGAGATAATGTTCGACGAAAACGGAGCCGCCTTCAATCTTCATGAGAGACCATCTCTGCATAAAATAATGCAGAAGGTACGAACCTCTTCACTGAAAAGCGGCGCCAAGTACCCAGATGCCTATGAAAGCTACTACGAAGACTACCGAAGACGGGTGAAGAGATTTGCCAAGTTCAACAAAGTCTAGGAATTATATTTTGTATATTTAGTTCAGTCTGAACTCGCATTTTTCATTCTTTGATCTTTTCAAAGCTACGGGTAGCCCTATTTGTCTGTATATATTGTATATTTGATGTATGTCTTATAAAACATATTCAATTTTTAAACCCTCCGTGATTACATTTTCTCAAATCGGACAGATTTTAGAAAACTCAGGAAGAAGAAACGTCTTACCATCATCATTTTTAATAAATAAGTAACATGTACTCTACATAAAGCGAGACTGGTCAATAGACTATTTTTAAAGTGTTTTTTCTTATTTTAAAGTTACTCGGCCATGACACTATTATTTTGAATCTTGCAGATGTGGCGCACACACCTCACCTCAAAAACAGAAAATATTACACAATTCTGACATTTTTAACTTCATAAGACGTTTCAAAAATAAATACTCAATATCTATTTGGAAAAATTCTGGTTGATTTCATTAATAAATTGGCATGGTGGTCCTGGAGATAGGTTGGAAGCTAAATGATCTTAGTGGATTTCTTACCCTGCATCTATCGTCGTTCATAACTAGACGTCTTCTGTTTTTGTAATTAATCGTAGGGGTGGCCGACCAGACCAATTTTGCTTTTCTTACTGGACACACATGAAGCAAATGGACACCTCTATTATGGACCTCCATGCTCCTTCCCCTGCATACTACTTTTCTATGGCCCACCCACTTTTATATATATTGCTCACCCCCCACGTTACGAAATAATGGTCAGGAATTGTCCAAAAAGAAACTGCTTCTACATTTTATTGTTTCATCTTTTCACATATTTGTCTTCTTATGCAGTGTTTTTGCAGGATTTGTGTTGTCCATTTGCATGACTATCCTATTTTTCCTTTTCTATATCAATTTTGTCTTCAACGCTATTTACTTCTGAGATTTCCCCCAGTTTCTCTCGTTATGACGCAGTAACATGGCGATCTTTAAGAATGGTCTAGTCCTGACTGCCTTTCATAATGATAAGAAATATTATTAACGCTAAAAAACCGGGTGGTCAATCCTCACTAATTATGAGCAGTTTGCATTGAAGTTCCACGAAACCCTCTTGCAAAGAATGAACTATACATACTCCACAGTAAGAAAGTTAACCTAGACACCAAAAAGCGTTTTCTGATGCCGGTTTCGATTTCAATGTCTAGAACAAAGGAAGTTCAACTTCATTTGCGCGAAACAATGAAATTTCAAAAAGATGATGTAAAGTGGCAAATGTACAATACTTTAGCGCCATTTTGGAGAAAAGAAAAGTTCAACGAATTCGAAATGAATGAAATCATGAACTTTTAGAAGGTTAGCAAACTATAATTGGACTCATTTTTGAGTAGAAGGTTTCGCAACATAGCTGAAGAAAACTGGTTTTGAAATCTTCCAAGGAACAATATTTAAATAAAGTTTGAAATTAAAAAAAGCTTAAAAATGTTACAAATTCAGTATACTATGTAAGTTACTATAATTTCAAATCTCTTTATTATATGTATTATTATTATACTTTTTACCCTTCTATACGAAGTTGTTCACATATTTTCGCTTAGTAATCTTGGGTCAGTTGTTTTCCAACGTTCACTGGTTGTCTTTAATAGGTTCTGCTCCTTATTTATATACTCAGCCTTGCGTTTCCCGGCCTGCGCCTAAAGATTTCACGGATCATTTGAGTTGAATTATCGGTAAATTATTGCGGACTCCTTTGTTTCAAACGGAACTTTAGTATTCGCAAAAAGACGATCAATGGTTAATAATATTATGAAATACAAGTCTAATTAGAGTGAAATAACAGTTATTCACTGATATACATTATATGTGTAAGATAATGAATAAGAATGAGTTCAACATATAAATTCTTATGCTTTGACAAATTACTTTATACAACGAACATTTTCTAATTTTCAGTAATGTATTGAGAAGTCCGATGATTTTACCCGGGATAGACACATGTTCTCATGCTGTTGTGCATACTACTCTTTATCCTTATCCCCACTTCGGACTGCCAATATTTTAGTTATCTCAGTTAGTTTGTTCAGTTCATTTTATGTAATAATTGCTTAAAAGTAAGATTATAACCCAAAAAAGTAGTAAGCAGCCAGAGAAATGGACATTCAAGAAGTTTATTCTTTTTAGGAAATCTTATTTCAGGCCTACGTTTTCGCTTGCCTGGTCGATGCGGCCTGGGCTACTTCGACTGTGGTTTCGGCCACTGTGTCCCGATCACTCGCTTTCACGACGGAAGACCGGACTGTCCCGATGGTAGCGATGAGTGTACGTTTTATATTATAAAAAAATTTCAAATTAAATTTACACTTTTATTAGGAAGAATTAACTTTAGGGTGCTTTATCGGTCAGGTCAAATGCGGTCCTTACTGTGTTGCCCTGCACGATGCTCTTGGTTGTGTTTTCAATTCTAAATGTGACGGGTCCACGAAGCAACCATATTGGTGCACTAACTCAAGTAAGTTGCTTACAGGAGTGGATATTCTCGTGCAGGCCCGGATTGGCCTGACTTAAGAATTTATGAGCCCAGGACGACCTTTTCCCATCGCTGGTTGTGTTAAGAGCATAGTTTCGTATGGTTGATAAAAATAATCATTATTCAAACTTATATAATGTTGTTCTTTCTACAAGTTGATATTCCTATTTGTCTTTTTAGGAAAAGCCGTCTGTTCTGAGCCGGCCTTTTTTCCTTGTAAAGGATACGGAGAATGTGTTCGGTGGAGTTGGCTCATGGACGGGACAAAACACTGTATCGACAATAGTGATGAGGGTATTTTTGTTAATTGCTTTGTTATAAAAAATAGACCTATACTATTTTTGACATTAGACTTTTCCCCCTAAAAAAGGCACGTGTTTTGCTGTGATTGCTTTCTTTGACCCCATGCACTCTCTTTCTCCTATAAAGCGGGAAACATTGTGGCAAATACTGCTTGCCGTCCAAGTTAATTGGGGCCTCATAGGCAGCTCTGAACACACAAAACACTTGCAGCAACTATACAATGCAATTATTAACTGAACTTGAAAAGAAACATGTCTATCCTAAAAAGACTGCTTATATTTTCAAGAGACAATAATACAGTTTGTAGCAAGAGCAAGATTTCCAGCGAAGTATCCTGAAAAAAGCGGTGTTTTATTAAAATATATGTACTTTTGGAGAAACAGTTCCCAATTCATTCATTTGATATAACTTGGTCTCTCTATAGGGTACGACGCTGAAAACTAGCTCTAAATCCAGACTATAAGTTGTTAAAAAGTATGAAGTGCAAGAAACTGCTTTAGATGTGGAGTATATCCGAACTCTTGAAGGACCCCTTCGATGTTACTACAATCAAACGGGATTACCGCAGCCTTCAGAGAGTATCCAATTACGGCCGCCGGCTATTACAGTGATCAGTCCGCCACCAGTTCCTGTAGCTCCAATAGTTTTACCCCCTTCCCCACCTCCATGTATAATGTGCCCCCCAGAAATTAGTCACACACCGTTACCAAATATTATTATTCCTGAGAAGCCACTAACTCCAAAGTACCCATTTGGTGACACAAACCCTGATAGGAACCCATTTTTGGCAATAGCCACAATTACCGTGCACCAGCAGGTTACACTTCCCACGCAGACTGTTTTCGAAATTGGACGGACTGTCCCACCAGCATATTTTATATATCCGACAACGTCCAGCACTACGGCTACAACGGCTGATCTAGAACCACAGAAGACCGAGAAAAGTGAAACTACTCTAACAACACCGGAAACAACTGAAGACCCTTTTGCTGGCTTGGATATTGGAAACTTTTTTCCTGAAGAAGAAAGGGAACTTTCTTCCACTATTAAGACTGGTCCTACTTTAGAAACAAATGAAATTCTTGTTGGTAGAGTAACATCGAAGTCGAAGTCAACGCAACATATCCCAATTTCTGAAATTACCACTCGCAATCCAAAACTGCCGCCCATTCAAGAAACTGCTCACATTGACATTAAAACTGGCAAAGTTGTTGGAGCCAAATACGTTGCGACCATTACAGTAGCCACCGAAGCCACAACCGAAGAACAAACTGTTAGCCCTAAACAAGAAGATGCCGACGAGGCTGATTCTTTATTTTTTCGGCCTAGACCAATTGTACCTCTGATCAAACCACAAGATCAGATAGTTCCACCAATTGTTACCAACTATGAAAATCAGCAGCATGGAAATCAGCCATGGACTGACCAAGCTTTGGTTCCTATAATACCAGGATTGGTTCCCCCTACACTTCCATATCAATTTCATACCAGGAGGCCGAGCTTCGTTTTTCCTACATTGGCCCCACTAACGCAGCCATCAATACATCCCGGTGAATTTTTCCCGCCAACCCAGTACCGAACCACTTACAATCCTTATATAAGACCATCTGCTGATACCTATTCACCAGAACCAACTTATGGAACAAACCCTACAACTACTGAGACTTTTGAAAAAGAAACGACATCGTTTGTTAAAACATCCACAACTGAAGCAGAAACGGACGCTACCACAATTGAACCCAGTGATACGGGCACCGATTTAACTGATAGCAGTGAGCATGTTCATTCGTCAACTACTACCGTAGTACAAACCACTGAAACCGATGTGATTCCAACAGTAATTACAACAAAGAGTACGATGGTTACAACAACTCTAAGTATACAGGATTCAGCCAGAGCAGAGCAGAACGAGTGCATGATGAAGTTAATGGACCACCTGAGAGTAAAGTTTCCAGAGCCGTTATGCAGTTGTGACAGAGGACAAATGAAAATTAGTGGACAATGTGAAGGTGAGAAAATTAATGAAAGTAAGTATAGAATTTTTTCTAAGTTTCTGCAGGGGTGGAAAAGGGCCAACCCGTTTCTACAGTTTTCCGGTCTTGGCTCGGTTCCGGCTGGGACCACTTTTCCCAATCAAGTATTTCTGTAAAAATGGTAAAAATAAAATTAAGGGTAAGTAAATACGTTATAGAAAAAGAATGTTTTAGCGGCGAATGTAACCATCTTTAAAATGGATGTTAACAAAGTGTGTGGCAGTGCTGAAATTGAAAGAGAAGATCGGCCATATATTGCTCTATCCAAGGTAGATTTGTATTAGAAGAATGAAGCAACTACAAATAATAGTAGTTTCAGCAGTTCTTTGAAAACCAGTTCTATCGCTCTACAATTTGCATTATTTCAAAAGGGTGGGAAGCAACAGGCCAAATCTAAGTTTACGACATTTGCCACTTGGCCCAAAGCAATATCCTAAAAAAGGCAACAATCAAAAAAGACCACCTACCCTGCTAAAGATCGTCAAATAACCACAAAGTTAATTCACTTTAAACCATTGTTTAGATGCAAGACCTCACCAAAAACCCAGTTTGCATTCGCTGGAGCAGTGACGATGATGTAGTTGTCAATGTTCTTTGTGATGATTGTGATGTGAAACACTACCAAAATCTACTTGGGAGTCAAAAAGGCCAACATGATGAATTGCGAATTCAAGGTAAAAGATTAATAATAATAATAATAATATTTATTCAATTCTCAAGATTATGTCTTATTAACAAATATTAAAGAAAGGATATTAAAGAAAAATCTTATTAAAGAAAGGTAAAAGATTAACAAGAATAATTTAATGAAAATTTTATTGAACACGAAAGAGAACAATAAAGGTAGGACATAAATATCACAAAGGATATTTTTTATATGAACTAGGGAAAGAACTGTTATTAAACCATTTAAGTTAATACTATAAAAAATAATATCTAGAGTTATTAAATTGAACTTGAAAAAACTTGAAATTTCGAGTAACCTGAAAATTTGAAAAACCCTAATAATATTTGATATTTTTTATTCCAAAGTCTATATGTTCAGCATTAAACTCGACTTTATGCTCTGATTATCGCCTAAATGATTGTCCTTGGAACTCACATTGTCTGGTAGATGGACATGGCACTTCCTTTCATTGTAAATGTAAAAATGGCACATCCGATCTGTCAAATGGGACTGGAAAACTATGCGATGGGGTGCCGGATGATGAAATGTTAGTTGTTAGCAAATCGAAATTTATGATAAATATTTTGGTTGGATATCAATTTGAATTAAATGTTTGGATTAACAATCACCTTCTGAAAAAGCATATAGCTTATATTGTTTAGCTATAAAGAAATATTTTTTAAACAGAATCCGAAAACTGAAAAAAGGCTTCTTTTAGATGCGCGATGTTCCTTGGAATCTGTGTAATAACGTGGTTGTTGTTCGTTCTCGGAGGTCTATTTATATTGTTATTGTTATGTTTGTTATGCTTCCGACTTCGAGCACTCTTAAAACAGAATACCATCCAACCGGAAACATCAAAAGTTGTAAGTTCAAATATTTTCTTTGTATTCTGTGTTTTGAGTCATTTTATATTGAAACATAATTATTATTTTAGGCATTCCAAGAAAACCGCAAGCACGGCGTGCGACGAAATGGCCGATTCAATGAGCAAACACCTCATTTGAAGGATGTCATGACGAAAACTTTAGGAAACTCTGCCTTAGGTAAATGGGTAGCATCTTTTCAACTAAACTATGTTTTAGGGGCCGGTGCTTTTGCTAAATCATTTGCGGCTATTTCTGCATTGACACCTAAACCCGGTACACCGCTCAGCCGTCCTTCTTCGAACAAAACCATACAAATAGAGGTTCCCAGAGAGGTTGGAATAAAAATAAAAGAAATATTAGTTTGATATTCAGCAGACGCCAGTCACGGATGATAAGCGGTCGATTCCGATGGGGTTGCGTCCAGAAACTCCCGTACCAGTAGCCAAGAAAGAAGCCACTGCAATTACCATTGAAACCCCAATACTATCAGGAGTAAGAAAACAATTTCCCATAAGTTTAACCTCGTACCAGGCTAACTTTTGCTTAGTCTGCAAATAACCGTTAGGTAACTAAGTTGGTTCATTGTAAATTATAGTTTGATATACTTATCATCATAAAAACTCTGAAAAATATATAAGTTCCTTATTTAGCCTAACAATAACAACAACGGGGTGACGTCGGAAACGTATACAGTACCACCCAGACCCTCATCGATAGCTACTGAGAGGAAATTACGGGATGCAGCCACGGTATTGGATCTAACAAAGGTTGCTGAATAAAAATTAAAGTATAAAATAAGAGGTTTAGACAACACCACCACCACCGGAATTACATTCATCCGAGTCAGCACCGAGTCTACCGAATTTGCCGCTACCCTTCCCATTACCAGTTGCTTCGCAGACAACGGTAGCGGAAGTTTATCCCGAACCAGAGGTTGCAAAGGTAATTTTGGTTACATTAAGTGTTTGAAACGAACTCTAAAGGAAAATATATCGTACTATACTCCTTATCAATAGCGAGGTTTCCATATCAGCATCCTTTTGCCAAGTTATTTCACTGGAAACCTTGCTGTTGATACACACTATGTTTGTAATGAAGTAACATATTTTACAATTGCTGCAGTAGAACATTTAACAAACACAAGCCAGTTTTCCTTTTCTAGAACTATGAGACCTTACAGCTATATAACACGGGGCCATTGTACTTGCAATTATATGTATACTTTAAGGAAACTAAGGAAGTAGTGACGTCATCTCATGATGGACAGCCGACAATGTGGCAAACATTCAAAGTACTCGGAGGGAACTATAATCCACCTGAACAATTAGGTACGAAATATTTAAAACCATGGGTGGGTGGGCCAGCCCGAGTTGGTCCGGATATCAGAACAATTTTTTAAATCGTCGTAAAAACATCTTCTGCGTTGTCAAGTTTGAAAACTAATTATGATGACTTAAATGTTTTTGCCACCCCTGTTTCAAATCATTTATATAAAGGATAGAAATTATTGTTTCTACCTATTGTAATTATATAACTAATATATTAAGCTCAAATTAATAATAAGAATGTGTTTCAGACCGTCCGAACAGTAGCGGATCTCTTGAAGCGTTGATAAATGCACGATTTCCGAAAGTGAAGTAAGCTGATACAATCTATCAAACTTTACAACTGTTTCTCTTTTTAGGTTGCCCGTTCCGGCCAAAGAGCCTGAAAAAGCGTCCACGCCGCCAGTTCTTGTGCCTGTTCAACTAGCCAAACCTACAATACCAGAGGCAACCCCAACTTCATCTTCACCAGAAGAGCTTCTGCAAGTCACTTCAGAAAGAATACCGCCACTTGGACCAATCTCCCTAACAGATGATGCCAGTTTAGCCAGTGCAATTGCTGCCGAAGAGGAAATAGTTAACGGTCAACCGCCCGAGAACACACAGTAAGTTAAAAAAAGAACCGCAAAAAGCAGGAGGGAAACGTGCAGGCCCGGGACTATTTATGAAAAATCTGGCCTGCCCGAAATATCTTCCCCAGTTTAAAATTTTAACGTTTTAGAATCTTTTCAACAATATCGATTCAAAGCGCAAAATTTTTGTGAGAAAAGTTGTTATATTATGTTTACTCACAGTTGAAGCAAAGCGTTGATGCACTGTTTTTTGATGCATCATTGTCTATTTATTTGACCTTGATTTGATATTTGATTTTGAAAAATATTGATTCAAAACATGTATTGAAAATATTCTGAATAGTCGAAGAAAACTATTCATTTTATATCTACAAAACATATAAATTGAGACCTGCTGCAATTAAGTGAAGTAACTGAAGTAACTATTTAGATCGTCGACCAATTTGAAACTTGCCGAAATGCTGGGTGTTAAGCTAGATGCTATGGTTGATTCGGGAATAACCGACAAGAATGATGAAAGGGCACTTCAGGAAATGGCATCCGACAATATCACTCTACCAAATCCACTGGAAGACGTAAAACCGAAATTCTTAGTTGGTGGCGACACTCCAACTACTGGTGACACATCTCAAGCATCTCCTAGGCCAGCGCCGAAAGCAGAGGCTCCATCGTGTGTCCCCGTAGATACCCCTCTTGTCACTCCGATTGAAGACAATACAAATGTTGGAAATGTAGAAAGCATTAAAATCAACAAGGAACCAAAACCACCATCAGCAAAACGAGAGGAATCAGTGGTAAAGAAAGAGGATAAACGAACTAGGCCTTCAAATATTGTAACTGAAATGAAACGGGAGGAAATTATAATCACTCGAACGACCACCAAGCGAGATAAGTCTAAGGATCCTGGTGGAGCAAAACCTGGTTCATCATCTCAGAAAACTCAAAAGGATACCAAACGCACCTCAAAGCCCGCAACACCAGTTGACAAAACGCCAGTTCGAACACGAGTTTTTGTTCCAAAAGGTGCAAAAGAACGAGAAGAAAAGACAAACAAAGAAAAGCTGAATATTGCACGGCGTATGAAGGTGCGTTTGATCATCTAAACAAATGTGAATACCAAGTTCAGGTTCCACTACAAGAAACGAAAAGGGTTGTACATAGGAGGGATCTAACTAGTGAAGAAGAAAGTGACCCGGAGGTTTGACATTACTTGATTGCTTTAATTATTTTTGGTCAATAGTCATCCTACTAACGTGCCTCAGCTGTTAATCGAAAATATTTTGTCTGCAACTAGAGAGGACAGAAAATAGTTTCATAAACGTTAGATTACAAAGTAAAACAATTATTTTGTTTAATTCCAATTCGTTATTCCAATTGATAGTTCAATACTTTCTTATTAGGTGGCAATGGTAAAGCGAATGGAGCATCTTGGAGGGCGTCTTGAACCAGGATCGCACAGCCGGAAAAAGGGAAGACCACCGGAAAGACAACTGAGCAGCATTTCGGAAAAAAGCGCTGAAATTGCCTCAGACGCAAGAATAGAGGTAAAGTCTATTAAAGTAGTTTCATAACTAATGTATATTTAAACGGAAAACTTTCTTAAACAAGTTTTAAGCTTTCTTATGATAATTTCCAGGAAGCACATTCGCAGATTGATTACTCCATTTCGGCACCGACAACTACAAGGTTACCATCTGATTGTCACGGCCTGCATGTATTCGGAGTAGATAGGTATGTTTCAGGGATAGTCACAGGCCGGCCCATAGTAAAATTCTGCGGCCCGGGCCTAAATTTGTCAGAATTTAAAACGTTTGTTGTATTCCTTAGGTCTGACGACAGCGACGGTATGCATGATGTAGATATACCAAACAGGGAGGGTCTACCCGAAAAGATAGTATCTTCTCCAGATATACCGGATGTAACTACAACTAGGTAAGTTGAACAACTTTAAAATAACGTCAGACTTTGAAAATGTTTTAATTACACTCTAAAGTATTCAAAAACTTTATTGTTATCTTATAGTTAGAAGTAGACAATTTATTTAGATCTACTGAGCGTCTAGAGCTTGCATTGGGTGGTATGGCAAATCAATCACGATGGCTCAGCAAAGAAAGTGTTGCAAGTACCAGTAGTAAACCAACTAGGGGTAAATTTTATCGGGTTGAAATTACATGATCTTCGATTAAAGGACGTATTACACATGGTAGCAAGTCATCTTTGGCAATTGAAGATGACAATCCCTCAACTTCAAGAAGTCATAGAGCAGTTATTGGTCGAAAGATAGCTAGTAGACGACAAGAGGTCAGCAAACATATTACATATATTTTATTAGTCTAAATTAAAGTTACTGGCCAACCTGATAGCTTAAACAAACGGTTTAAAAGAATATAAAGCATACATAATACAATAATATTAATAAATACTACATAATAACATTTGCTAGACATATTTAGGTGTACACTTCACAATCAGAAAGAAATAGTGACATTGCAATGGAATCTACTGCCACAGGCTTGTACTTCAACAGTCGAAAAGCCCGCTCCCAGGTTTTTGTTCAATTGAAGCCTATAAACTATTCTTGATATGTAGGACAACCTTTTACGACCACAACCACCATGGAACGCGATTACGTCAAAGCGAGAAAACAGGAAAGACAGTTTCCTGCCACCATTGTCCAAGTATTTTTAAGAGAGGATATTTAGATAATATTTTATTTAGGCGCTCACGCTCTTTATTTAGTGTTCCTCATACTAAGAGAAGAGTATCAACCCATAGTTATCAGAGCGGGTGAGTTTAGAATATAATCTGCATCAAAAGCTGATTTCCAGCGCAGGGCGCAGCAGTGTTATATATAAATTAATGTAGATCAGGCCTCTCACGAAAAGCCCAAGCCCGGTCGGGCTTCGGGCCGGTGAAGAAATTTCAAGGCCCGGCCCGGCCCGATCGGGCCGGAGTGTATTGTGTATAGTCATTTCTGATAAAATT
>JAQGAV010000857.1:0-26048 GCA_034691345.1 Phasmarhabditis papillosa | reverse complement strand
ATTTAGTTTAAGGCTTTCGGATTGTCTTATTCGTCTTTCTTTGTCGAGACCTGTTCTGGTTTTTCACGCACATTTCTTGACTGGTTAGGTGGTCTCAGGGGAGTAAAAAGTCACGAAAGTCAAAGTGTCACAGCACTCTCAAACAAAGAAAAGAAGGGTCATGCACGAATTCACACTTACCAACTTTTATTGTTAATCCTATTTTTTATATTTTATTTCAATTGTAGTCCGGAATCCCGGAACTAAAGCTCTTGCGGCTTTATTTGTTTGATTTAAGTTCGTATCCAAATATATCGGGCAAAATTTCCTGGATGAAATTTTTCGTACTTGAACACAACAGGGCGCGGCCAGTCCAAAAAAATCCGTAACCACACTTCTAATTCAAAATTGTAACAGTTTACAATTTGCAAGGTATTCTAACCTTGCAAATAGATGTATCAAATCTATTTTCTTTAGCGAATAACTCGTCTTATTTATATTTTATGCTGCAAATTCGATGTATTTACGTATTTTTATCGTTTTTCATCAAATTCCATAGTAAACGCCTACTATACTCGGTCAATTCATGCATTAGATATAACTGGTCTAGTGGCGCCGTCGATTTCTAAAATACCAATTAAAATACATAATTACGCATTTTTGAATAACGAAAGACGTTTATTTATTGTTGGGAGAAGTATTCCTAGGCAACTGGACATTTGACCGATTTCTTTCATCGAAATAAAAACCGCTCAGAAAGTTATGAAACATATAAGATACCTAGATACCTAGATGTTCGAATGAACATTAAGCGTTTACTAACAACTAATCTTTGAAAATTGATGGATTCGAAGACTTTTCTTCATAGGCGAATACATTGTAAGCTAACACTGCTTCTCTCCAGGATACTGGGCTGGAAACCATTACCATATTGAAGGTTTATATAGATTGTCGATATGTTTTATCATACTTTATTTAAGACGAATTTTTCTCTATTTCACATCGTATCACATCGTAGCTGTCCATATTGTGAATATTTTCATAAAACTATTCTTCCTCCTCTTAAATGAATAAGCTACCCCTCACCCCCTTCTGCTTCTTAATATGGACAGTCCATTTATTGCCTGTCAATCCTCTCTAATTACAGTAACCCTTGTTGGTTAAAGAGGGCCGCATGTTCGCGGCAGGACCAGTTGTCCCTCCACCTACTTCATCCATTCCCACCATTACAAATCCACTGCTTTATTTGGATTCAAAGGGGGATTATCCCCCCAAATATCCCTGTTTCACTAGACAAATTAAGTGTTTACCAATTGGAAATGATGTGATAATCAGATGGATCACTTATGAGTAACAATAGGTTATCCAGATTTAACATGTAGCTTATTGTTAGCTTTCAAACAAAAATTTCACCTAAAATAAATATGTTTTTCAAAGGAGGTTAGCAATGTCCAGCAATGGCCTCATTCCTCCCCGAAAGTACAAGTAATTATTTTAATCAATAGTCATATTCTGTGAACTTACTTTTCAATTAATTGTACTTTCGGAAAAATAAAAATATTATTATTTATGGCTCCTTTGGAATTCACTGCAAAGTTAAGCATTACTAATATATCTTTATTTAAAAGGAACCTAGATGGAAACGAACTATAGCTTCCTCACCTTTTCTCCACTCGGTTGCCTCTTTCCACTTAGGTATTGAGTTTCCTCTCCGTATGGTCTTGCTTCCTTTTTCTAGCGAACACTCGTCTGCCGGCATAGAACCAGCCGGTTTGTCGCCAAACATACGCTCAAATTACACCACAGAAACACCGTTTTTACACAACTCACAGTTTTTGCATTTGTTTCCTTATTGAAGAGAAGTTTCTGTTAGCAATAACATCCCGAACAGTATTGCCAAGTTTGAGCGCAAGGTTTTGCAGGACCTCGGAATAGTGTGTTTCGTATATGTAGCAGCAATAGGCAATCATCAGTTTGCTTTTTAAAAGTTTTTTCAATGTTAACAGCATTATTTCGTTGAGAACCAAAGTATGTATCTGAAATTCACTATAGTAAGATGGCCCATCCAAATTTGTTTTGTGATTTTTAACCTGAATTTCTTTTTGGTAACATCATATTGGAAATCTGGCATTGATTGATTTAAAAAGTGATTTATTTCCTGTAATCGCACATATCACACAGTAACTATAGATTTCTTTGGAGCAGGGCTTCGGGCTATTTATTCCGGAATCTTCTGAGCAGAGACGGCTCCTTTCTAACATTCAATATTCGGGTGGACGAAACAAGGGATACGTAAGTTGCTGGTTTCCCAAGCCTTCTGCAGATACGGGGAGTCGAACCCACAACCTCAGATCCTCACGGATTCAGAGACCGCTGCTCAAACCAGTAGGCTAAAGCACAATTTTCCCTTTTCTCTGGTAAACTTGTAAATAACCAAATACTTTTCCAGTTACTTTATTTTGTGTTTACCCATTTGTTGCTGCCATTTAGCTATATTACTCGACTCTCAACCTCAATTTGCGAATTGTTTTCCCTATATTTTATGTATGTTTTGCATTTTAGAGAGCGCAGCCTCTACCGACTTTGTATTAGGGCGTAGTTATAGCACTAGGTGAATTACCTGAGTGGTTGGCCCATTGTTAAAACAAGGATAAGAACTTACTTGAAGAAAGAACTTCTATAGGAGTATAGAAATTATAACTATTGGGATGTTTTGGACTTTTTGAAGAAAATAATACTTTTTAATAAAAATTTCATAAAGATTCAACTAGTCCAGCTAAACAACTTTCTGTTTTGCTCTGAAACAGTTGAGAACCGATTCAAATAACGTAAACAGTTTGGGAGTTAATCCTGATTTCCAACAGTGATACATATGTTTATTTTTACAATTGAAAATATTCCAAACACATTCGTTTTATAGAAACATTCATTTTAACTTCTATTCGTATTTGCATTTCTCTGTCCATTAGTCGTACTGATTTCGCGTTATCCGTCGGCGAACTCGTTTTCAGTATAGCAAATTAAGAAATTAGCCCGTTTCTTACCAAGTTTCAGTCAACTTTGAATATAAAACAATCATTCGATTTAATTATATTTATATTATATTTGTAAACAAAACAAAGTTTAAAGCTTTTCCCTAGAGATCATCTGCAAATAGTTTCAACCACATGGGGGTAAACTATGTAACAGATCATTTTTTTAATCAGATCATTAGTTTCATTTAATCTAAGATTATTATTTTTATCGTTGGCTCAGTCCATTTTGTTGCCAGGAAAGCAAGAACATTTTGTAAGCCGGCAACATTCTGTTTTCTACATCTGGAATAAATTCAAACACTAGAAGCTCTCTTTCCTGTTTCATGTTTCTCGATCAGTTTCGAGTGGTTAGGCCTATTTCTTCAAGAGCCGTTTCTTTCCATTCTTGGCTTTAAAGGATTGTATTCAAAATCGCAAATATTGAAACCTAAATTTACGACAACGGGTTATCTTCCGACCCAACCTTCCTTAAAGCAAAAATATTTCCGAGGGAACGTTTCCTGCGAAACGGTTTTCACCAATGCTCCGGGGCCTTTACAATTTCGTTCCTAAACGATTTTTGTTCCCGCCGGCATTGTCTTAAAATGTAGTTTATCTAAATAGTTACATTCCTCATCTACCTAACCATCTTATCCACCCCCAACTGTCTCGACAACACAAACTAGTTCTGCTCCGCCACTTGCAGGGTAACGTCATTTGCTTTGAGCATTCTCAAATTGTAATTGATACAGAAAGTTTCAAATATCAGTTTGGTTTCAGTTTCTTTGCAAAATGTTCGTTCTGCTAAACGAGCCGATACTTAAAGATACTTTCATATTTAGTATATTTCCCAACTCAATAAATTTTATTATATGTTTTTTTGAATGTTTTCTTTAATAGTTTTCTAATATAATTATGTATTACTCAGGCTATTACTCATCTTGGTTCATATCGCACTCCAGTTATCCAGTTTCTCCTCGCAGGTTACGTAAATCCATGCACATATCTCTGTTTGCCGAGTTCCACAGTTCACTGTCAGCTTTAAGCTTATATTTCGTAGCCGACAGTTAATCAGGAGCTCACAGTTCTGGAATGTTTACTAAAAATTATGTTTCTAAGTTTTCGGATAGAGTTAATTTAGTACAACTTCGATTTCCTGGGTTTTCTACATGACTCTTTCATTAAATTTTAAATATATTTAGTTATTTGTGATTATATCAATGACTAACCATCTTCCTCTTCAAAAGTCTTATCATTTCTGTGTAGTTAGCTGAAGCTGACTCAACACGCCTGTTAGTTAGCTCCGATAAACAGTTTGAAACTGCTACAGGATGATAATTGGCCGATTGCTGGTGGATATTTTAGCAAATTCATCAGCATATATTACTTAGTTAATGGACTTTTCTAAGGAACGTTCGGTTTCTCAATAACGCCTTAAGCATTTGACATTGAACTTCAACTTGAGATGTCCAATTAACCTTCCCGTAGGTACAATGCCTCCCCGCTACTTTGCTTCTTTTGTACCGTTTTTACGCGGCGTAATTTGCCGATTCATTCTCAAGGTCGAGACCGAGGTAGAACTATTTTTAACGGTTTTACTAATATATATTCTATTAAAGAAATCATTCTGCTATGATGTAATATAATTTTCGCCGATCCAGTTCCAAAATCCTAAAGAATCCATAAATTCGTTACCTGTGGTCCCAAACCGTACCCTCTTTCCGTTGAACACTTCCAGTCTCGTCATTGTCTCTGTATCTCTTTTCTTACAGTCCTTTATTCCCGTCTCTCGCCTTCTCAAGTATTCACTGACTCATCTTTTGTCAATAGTCCAACTATTCATCATCGGCGCGCGTTTTGTGCTTGTATGAAACCGTTAAAATCTATGTAGAATAACTATCCACGTCTAGCAATGCTCTTAAGTTACTAGAAGTTTGAATCTTATTTATATTCTTTTTAATATACAAACAGAAAACAGAACAGTTTAAAAGACAAGTATTCCTTTTTCGACAATTTTCTATGAGTCCCCGACCTTCCAGAACACGGTACTACTGTAACCGGGATGTTTCACAACTTCTATAGTCTGTTTTGGCTTGTTATTAAACAAACTGGATTCAAGAAACACTACTCAATTAGCTTTTTCTCAAGAAAATCTGCTCATTTTTCTTTAAAAGATCACTAGATCACTGCTAAACCCCCTTGTCCTATTCAAATATGGAGTGTTTCTAGGGCGCGGTACCCCCTGCGGGTGCTCCCTTCTGTTTACCTTCTGCCTCTCGTCCTTTTTCTTCCTGGCTCTGGCTTTTCCGGGGCGGCTCCGGTTCCGCTCCCTAGTTGGTAGTCGGCTAGCTTCACTGCTTCCTAAATAAACTCTAACATTATATAGGCGTGTCCCCCCTATAAGGACATTAATTCCTATTCCGCCCTTTGATCGGGTCCCGCAGCGCTAAGTGGTACTGTAGCTGGAATTTACTCTGTGTAAGCATCACCCTACTGCCTATAAGTAGTGAGGATGTACATGTATGAGGTAGGAGTTATAATAGATCTTTGAAATACTTCAATATTTATAAAATTTGTTTCTTGAATTTCTTTTCTAAATATAATGTTTGTCTTATTTAGTTTAAGGCTTTCGGATTGTCTTATTCGTCTTTCTTTGTCGAGACCTGTTCTGGTTTTTCACGCACATTTCTGAGCAGAGTTCCTTTTCATATTTAGTCTTTCCAAAAGAGTAATACAAAACGATAGAAAAAGTCATCGTCTCTCTACAATATATTCTTATAACACGAATTTATAACTCAACATAAAATATTTGACGACCTATATTCTGGGAATATTCTTTGTAAGAAGGTTACTGTAGTGTAAACACTTCAGTTGAAAAGAAGCGAACTAGATTCTATTCTGGTTTTTGTAGAATAGTTGTTTACAAGTTTCAGTATGGCAAAAGTATATTGTAAAAATATATATTTTTTGTATTCAAAGTTCCGAATTTGCGACACAGGTTTGCTTTTAACAGTGTCGAATTGTGGTAACTGTGCGTAAGGATTCGGGTCCGGAATGTTTCAACGCAGGAGTAGCAAAATTTTGATTCCAGAGTACCCGTCCCATTCCGAAATGTAAATATACTGTTCCGAAAGCCCGCCCTACTACTATTTAGTGTACCATTAAGCTGACTATAAGCTGACCACTTGGTACCATTTTCTTAACACAACCTTCATGTTCATGTGATCCAGCCATCTTTCCAAGTTCTTCTTGGATCGTTCCAGCTACATTGCTAATTGAATTAAGACGTTCATTGTCCCTCAGCTGATTTGTTCCGCTTTCTGTTAAAATCATCGCGTTATTCCGTTTATTCATAAAATAGAGAGAACATTTCCATTTGGTCGCTGTGTTTGACTTTTTCGTTTTGTTCACTGCGATAGCCTTTGTAGACCTAATTTAATATGGATTTCATCACTGTCGAAGGAATTAATCGGTAGTCGGAACTGTTTGGGTACTGTACTTTTTTGGGTTTCTGAAAACTTCTGGGACCAATTGTCTTACTTGTTAGTGACAACATTCAGCTTGTTCGTTGGCTCGATTATGGAATTTAAGTTCGAAGTATTGTATTCAATACTGTTTCAACTTGAACGTCTGGCAATTTTTGCATAGTTATGAATGAACAAATAAACCTATTATTTTGAACATTCAAATTCAAACTATCCCCAACTATTCGATTATGAGTTTTTAACGGGTTCATAACAGAAAATCTAACTAATAACTACTTTTTTTCTTGACACGGCATTTCTTTAGAAAACAGTTTTTTGTTCCAATTTCCTGCAATTTCTTTCATCTTTATGCGAACTGAAAACTAATACAAAAGTCACCAGAAACGGTCACAAAAACAGTAAAAAAGTATTTGAACAGCGGTATTTTCGGGCTAGGTAATGGTAAATAAGTCTGTTTAACCGTACCGTCGGCCATATCAAAATATAGATATCGTCCGCTGAAATAGCTGAGTTTCCCGTAAATTTCGGCTGAAAATTAATTCCAATCTTAAAAAACACTTCTTACATTCATTCATTTTACTACTGGCAATGAGTATTAAGTTATCTTTTCAAGCAAAATCTATAAAATCAGGAAGTACTATCCTTTTTATATTAGAAGCTGGTGAATGCCGACTCGGTTGCTAGGGGTGACCGCACGTTCTCCTCCGCAGGCCCTATAAGAGGGATCTAACTAGTCCACCAATACCTCGATAGGCCACCTATTAACTAAAATATTAATATAAATACCCTAAATAATATTTATATACTATAATTATACTACTTCTAACACATATTTATGTCCTGGTTTCCGGTATGTTTAGTTTTTTTAATAGAAAACCCGAAAGATTGTTGAAAATAAAGGGGTTTTGGGATTTCTTGTTTCACCAACTCTAATCTTATTATGGTTATTAGGATGTTAACAAATAACTGGAACACTGTTAATTTCTAAGTCTTTCTTTCTTATTGGTTACTTGTGATAGTTCTTTCTACAACGACAAACTAGTTTATGAAAGACAAGATTAGTTACGCTTTCCCGAAAAGTCACTGCTATCAGAACGCAAACTTTGCTTACTTGCTTTACAAAACATTTATTATAAGATTATTAAAGTTATTTACAATATATTCAGCTATTCGCCACTGTTTTGCAAGTTCTAAGTAAGTTTTATAATATAGTTTCACCAAAACTCGGTTAACTTTGTTATTTTCAAACTTTTGAGCATATATAATAAGCATTATCCTCGTAACATTGCTACCACAAAGCCGCTACTTTTTCCAAAACCTCACAAAAAATGTTCAAACCGGCCAGTTTCCCAATTGATTGCGTAATTGCTGGGCCCAAATGTCGTGCGCGCGCGATGTTTCGCAACTTTCAAAGGCGAACAGCAGCCCCCCTGAGGGTAGAATGAAAGAACAAAATATGGGGTGGGATTTTTGTAAGGGGGTAGTACGAACTATAGTCTATTGCAAGAATTAGGTTTTCTATGCAGCATCCTGGGAAGGGCAGTGTTATATAAAATTTAATGGAAGGTAGGTAGATTAGGAGCTTTTTCTTCAAAAGTACATTGATTTTTATTTTACACCCCTCTCTCTAGAATATTGCTCAATAAACCAAACTATTGATACAGACTATAGTATTATTCTTATAAGGAAAGACTTGGTTTGCTTTTTGGTAATTCATTTTAGTTCAACTGCACTGTACTAAACTGCGATATTTGAATACAAAAGGATAATCGAACGTTAACAAATTGAATTTTGTTATTCATCTATACATTATAAGTTTCAATAGACTATATTGAATATCTAGTTCCTCATTGAAATTACTTTCTAGAGTCTATTTAAGGCAGTTGTCTGGTTAGTATCATTCATTATGACAAGGATTTACTATAAAATTTAATACTTTAGAACCGTTTCCGATCGGGATTTTGAAGCAAACTATATTAAAAAGTCATTCATCTAAGAGCTTGGCCGTTCTATCCAAATTCTTTAAACCTATCGGATTTTGTTCAAAACAGTTCGTTTTCGAGTTTGCCCCTTTTCGATGCGTGACGTCTTGTTTTTCTTCACTCCATTCAAACATTCTGTTTTTTCATTGTTTAGGCCCACGTATCCACAACTGTTTTTAACTGTACAACTTTTGGTTTAAAGCTCAGTCATCATTTTTTAGTATCAGCTATGGTTTATTATTGCAGTATAATACTATTTGTAAACTGTACTATCTTTCTTGAGCAACAGTTTATTTAGTTAAACTAAGTATTTAAGAAGAACTTATGGTTCTAAAAAGTTTTAAAGTTTTTGTCGTTTTTTGGTTAGAAAGACCACTTTTTATGCCTAATTTATAGTTCAAAGCCTCAACTATTGATTGATTCTATTTTAATATGATCTGAATAGTTATAATATTTGCTAAAAATGGCGTACAATGCCTTTCATGATAGTTTGCTCAGCTGTGGTTGAACACTAAGTTTACGCAAAGCACATTAGACTGGCGCAATTCCAGTCAACCTTAGTCAATTGACGCAGAATATACGTAATTACATCGTATTCATAGAAATTTCTCAAAAAGTTTCCTAGAAATCAATGGGCGTGGTTTTTATCACCATGGAAATATAATTGACTGCGTAGGTATGAAATACCGAAACAGTTCGGAACTCCGCCCACTTTCAAATGTCTTCAGCTGGAATATCTTTTATATTACAGTAATTCTTTGATATACTAGCTATTTAAATTAATTTCATTCAACAAATGTTTTAGTAACTATAAATAATATTTCATTAGTTTGATTCGAATACGGAATCAAGTATAGTAACATCATTTATCCGAACATGCAATTGTTATAATAATTTAAGTGTTTTAATAATTAATATAAATATTATTGTTATTAATATTTGTTGTTTAGGACTCTCCTATGCGCCTAAACGGCTCTTCAGCCAGCAGTGCGTCAGTAGCCTCTCGTCTATACGGAACCCGTAATAGAAGGGACTCTTTAAGCTCGGACGGTGGCGAACTTATATCATTCTCAGACCAAGAAATGCACGAAAACTTTATAACAGAGGTAGGTTGCAAAACATTTAAACTAACTAATAAGGTTACTATACTCTTTTACTAAATAGAAAAGTTGCAACGTAGCATCAAATAATTTGCAGTTGGGCCCGCGGGTTGATCCAATTCTGTTCTTCTTAAGGTCGTTTTAAATATTTAAAGGCAAACCTCAGAAAAATCTGTGCAAACTATTTAATAACTGTATAGGAATATCGAGTTTGGTAAATCCCGGATCAATGTTAAACAGGAAAATAGTTCTTTTTTTTACAACGCCCAGCTGAGTCATGTTTCGATTAAATTGATTAGCAGCATTCGTATGATTATTTATTTTGAACTTTCTTAATCCTCTGATAAAAGAAAAAACACTTTTATCTAACCACAACCGTCCTAATTTGTTCTTAAATTAATATTTTGCATTGAAATAAAAAGAGTATTTCCATCTTAGGGAGCCACTGGGCTAAGTGTTGAAGATATGTTAGCGGTTAGTTAGTTGTCCTTCAAATCCAAAATGTTATAAAACTGTCGGTTATTAGTTGGTCGGTACATAGAACACAAATCATAAATATTCTATTCTATTCTATTCTATTCTAAAAATAACGGTAAACTACCAGTTTCAAGGTTTTAGTTAGTCGAATACTAACAGAATAATGGAGTGTCTCCAGCTTATAGTTGTGGAATGTGGAGTATATCTTTATTTTCGGCAATATACTTACAATTTTCAAAGTTTTTGTTTAAGCACTCCATTATTTTTGAATTCGATCATTAATGTACCAGTCTCTAATTATCGATTGTCACATGATTCCGGTTCTAAAGTGTTTTCCCCTGTCCAGTTAATTGTTTTTTACTTTTATAAGTCCTTTTTATAAAAAACATCATTTTTGTTATGTTTTTCACGTTAAACAGTCGGTTCTGTTTTCCCGTTAACATACTATTTTTCTACCTTCCCGGCAGGTAATTTCTCTCCGCCGACCACGGTGTTCGCAGCAAATGCGCACTGCTTTTACAAGTTATTGATTTTGTTGACTATCAGTACGGGAACATTCGTTTTGCGTTAATGTTTATAACTGGAATTCAAAATTAGTATTAGATCTCTGGCATATTTAAAATTATATTCTGTATCATGAAACGTTAAGTCTCAAAAGCATCTAGTGAATGGCTTTCTTCCATAGCTTTTCAACAGGTCATTTAGAAGAACAGTTGCTTCGGAATAAAGATCAATTCCGAATCAACTGTTTTTCTAAAACGTTAGCGTAGATACCGGACGGTCTTTGTTTCTCTACGATTCTACAATTCCCTCCCAATACCTTTATTGATTGGGATTACTGTATCCCGTAGTTACCCATGTGTTACGTTCGCAAGCCTAGCATTGAAGTAAAGACATTCAAACGCATTAAAAATGTTTTTAAAAATTTCAAGGCCTCAGTTAATGAATCACCATAGATAAGATACTTGTTATTGTCGATGGCTTGCACTGGAGCGCTATTCAGTTCGGGTTTCAGTGTATTACCCCTCAGTATCCACGCTCCTTTGCGAAACTATACCGTATACCCCTGCAAGCGATCTGTCCGTCGACTATACAAGAGGAGGTTCTTGTTACAATTTTGCTCAGCTCAGACCGTATTTACCCTATCAAAAGCTCTTTAACCTTTGTGTTTACCTAAAGTTAAAAACAAGACAAAACCTTTGTATTCAACTAATTTCCGGCAGTTTTCTACTTTTCAAAGTGTTTTATATTTTATTTTCAGATGACTTCAATCTCTAAACAAGTACAAGATTTACATGAGAAACAACAGTTTAGTGAGGAAGAAAGGAGTAGATTAAAGTCGGATAATGCAATGATGGCAGGAAGATTACATCAAATGGAGGAACAAATGGCCGATGATAGAATAAGGTAGGAAAGATCCATTCTGGTTATAGAATCTAAAATAAGTAGAGGGGAATCTTGCTCACGGCTCGCCGCGCCCTAAGGCAAAGGGACAGAACGAATTCAGACGGCCAATCTTGATGCACGAAACCTGGCGTATTTTGTTAATTAAAGTTGTGTTCAATATATATCAATCGAAAGAGCTTATCGAAAACTATGCGACTGAGTTTTTTCGAACAATTTCGTTCATTTGTTCTCATAAACGAACAACTTTAATATTTTAAAAGGGACACAGTCCTTTATTTTGTTTGCCATCTTTGGGGAGCCGTGGGGAGCCTCATCTCCGTAAGTTCATTCATATTAGTGTTATACCGCTTCTCTCCAGGGTAACAAGCTCTTTTTTACAGACTATAGTCTACAACGAACAATAGACCTCAGAGCGCGGTGGTATACTCTATACCGTATACATAGGCTTCCGCAATTGCGTATTGTATTTTTCTGGATATGATACAACATTAAACTAGTACAATAATATTTTCTGATAACAAACAAAAAATTGCGCACTGAACCATATAATGAAAGCTTAATTTTGTCACAGAACGAGCTCTCTTTGAAATCTTAAACAACACCGTCGTCAATGTAGTCTTTTTTGTTATGGACTATATAAAACTTCGCATCGCCCGGAACTATTTTCCAGCATATGGGAAATTTGGGGGCCCCCTTTTTTGCTGCTTTTATGATTAAGAAACGTTTTTGCCCTAGCTGTTGCTGGTTTCTATCTTTCCTGATAGTTGTAGAGAAGAGTGTTGTTGACCGAACCTTCTAAAATTGCGTGGAACAATCTGCCTCAAGAGCACTGCCTTTGACAAAATTGTTATGTTATTTGAAAAATAGCTTAGATAAAATATAAAACTAGGTACTCAGTTTATATTATACAAAGTAGAAAAGAAAAGAAAATAAAGATATTTTGAGTCACAAAAGTATCATATCGGGTAAAACTGCCCGGGCACCCACCCGGGCAGGTTCATACTACGGGCACAGCTAGTAGGGGGGTCGCTTCGCGAAAGATTCCAGGATAGTTACCTTGTCCAAATTTGAGAGATGAACATTGCGAACTCCATAAGCATTACCGAGTGTTCCACAAACCACAAAGAAAGCAGATAGGTAGCCATTCACAAATTTGGAGAACACTCTGGAAAATGATGAACTATGGGAATTTTAATATATAGTAAAGTATTTTAATAAATAAAGCTTTCTTGGGCGTTTGAAACCATATTTCGGGGCATATAGTGAATTTAGACAAGCATCTTTTAAAAGAAAAAAAGAGTCTTCTGCTTTCAATTCAGCAACAAAAGTTGATCTTATAATGATTTTCAATGACAAAGATAAGTACAATTTTTTCATGTTTTTTCCTAAAAAATCGGCATATTCACACAATTCGGAAACGGGATAGTCCCGACAATTCAGAACCCTTTGGAAGGCAACATTTTGCAACGCCCCGCTTCGAGTAAGGCTGGCGCGATGCCAGTCTGGGTTTCGAAACAGACTATACATTACTTTAAAATGTCATTTAGCTTAACTAAAATAAAAACTTACAAATATGGCTCGTCGTTGTCCTTGAAGCTGCTGCATATAAGTTGGGTTGCATTCGATGACATGCTGATTCTAGTTGTTCATAATATACTTAAATATAGTATCTAAATAAAAATAATACTATTATTAATAAAGATTAATTATATAAATCTGCAAGAGATAAAATAATTGAGATTTTGCAAGAGTAGGCTGAGGGGTCTTTGCAGCGGCTAATCTTTCCACTTTACAGTGTATTTCAGAGAGATGAGTGAGAAACGAGGAAAACTTGTTCTAGAAAATGGAAAGTTGTATTGTCAGTCCCGAGAGTAAAAAAGGAGTGTCACTTGCTTATTTATGGGATTTTAACACCGCACCTGCAGGCAAATTGTACGCGCGTACTTGCAAAGTATAATATTGAACGGCGAGTAGCCGCAGATGTTGGCGCGGTGTTTTCCATCGGGGATACTTGGCTGGGAACCTAACCCAGAGTTGTTAACCCGGCCTGAGTTCCAAATATTTGGCCTGGCCGGGCCTGGCCGGATTACATGTTAAATTCGACAAATCGGCCCGGCCGAATTACATGTTAAATTCGACAAACCGGCCCGGCCGAGGTCCAAAAAGTCTGCCGGGCCGGGCCGGGTTAACAGCTCTGACCTAGCCCTTGATAAAGGCTATTTTGTATAGATAACTCATAAAGCCTCGCAACTATATAGCCATATAATGTAAGTAATTAGAACTAGAGCGTAAAATTGTATAACATTCGAAGATACAAGATAAAAACATAAATATACAATAATAATAATAATAATACAAACATTCGCTCATTTATTTTAGTTTGTTTTTCAAAACTAGAAAAATATAGCCAAAACAAGTACAAACCAAAGAACTGTCCCAGGTTTGTAAACATTTCGAAAATGAAATGTTTTTATTTGGAAAACGGCGCTGATTACAAGAATATAAAGTTGGGATGCGAGTTTTTGGGTTTTGAATATCTATATCGAAGGTATATTGACCGAATAGATTCATATCAAGTTTAAAACCATGTATAGTCCATCTGAAGACCTAGGTTTCCAGCGCGGTATCACGAGAGAAGCACTGTGTTATTAAGGAATGTAATTTTGCAGAAAAAAACACTATGTCGACCGATTTTACATTTTTTATAACTGCGCCCCGCTTGTGATACCGCTCTGGAAACCTATGTCTTTAGATGGACTATAGACTAAATAAGTATATTCAAGCATTACTTTAGCATGAAAGCTAGGCCCAATTTCGAAAACATGGCCCAGGCCGGCCATTTCTCTCTGCGGTCTCAATCTATGGAACTCTTTTGGCAAAACTTGTTCCAGTTTCACATAATATCTCAAATATCTCACTAATTGCCACTTAATAACAATAATTATACAATTACAAATAGCGGCTTCAAACTATCAATAATCAAAGAACATGATAAATGCGGGCTAGTGGCCGGTTCGCCGCCAGCGGGCCAACGGCTTGCAGATCAAAAATGAGCAGTTGCTGAACCGAAAAAACTGATGGATATAAATGAGTTACATGGATCATTGAAATGTATGTTTGAGAGGATGGAAACTAGATGTTTGAGATTCGAAAATGATGTTCTTTTTTTATAACGCCACTGCTCCACGTGCTCCTGCGCGGTAAATCTAGATCTTGCAAAAAACTAATTCGTGAGATATTAGGAGTTTGTTTTTAGATTATTCGATTCAAAATACGGTATCTTTGGCTTGGAATTTAACTTTCATGTTATTACTAAATATGTTTCGAAAGTTTATACTTTGAACAAAGCTTATAGAATCGTGGGTTTCGAGCTTTCCTTTAGAAAAACACTATAATCTGTATCAGGAGCTAGTATCAGTATCAGTGCCCTCCAGATGCGGTGCTAGATTAACATGAGTGCACTTTTGAAGAAAATACTCCTAGTTCACCGATGTTCCCTTCTTTTTTTATATAACATCGCTACTGTTTAGGTTACTGCGCTGAAACCCTAAACCTTGCATGAGACTATAGTTTGAATCAAGAGGAATAATGGAATGTTACTTGAATATTTTAAGGAAGTTATGCATTTATTTTCGGTTTTCGAATATTTTCAAAGATATTTTCAACGAGAATCTTTTTTAACACTCCATTATTTTGAATGAGACTATATACTATGTAGGATATTAACTAAACTATTCTAGATTAACAAAACCTAAATGTTTTGCCTAAGCAACGTCAGGACTATCCGAAAACTCGAATGTTATAACCTTTCTAAATTCCAAATAACAAGATGCGTTGCTTTTAGTATCCAGGGATTCCTAAAATATGAACTAAGCTAGTGAATAGTAGTACATCTTGGCAAAACATCCGGAATTCAAATCAAATTTATTTCCCGGAAAATTCGGAAAAGTTCCGCGAGCTCAGGAAATAAGATCCGTTAGTGTAAAATTATACCCCCGGCGAGCAAAAAGACAAGGCGCATGAGTTCACGAATATCATCATGGGGATAGGGTAACTTTTGACTTTAAGGGGAACACGATACTGATCTTTTGGTAGATTTGGCTTTAGGTGCCCAGGCAGGACACTTCTAATTTATTGGTTCAGTTTCAAAAGTTGTGTCTTGGATAGATGTTTGGCCTGACTACTACATAACTTTTGCTCTTGGAGTTACAGTTTTCATTGAGGTAGAATAAGCTTCCATTATAGTCTACAACAAACAAAGGCCTCAGGGCGCGGTGGTATACATTGCGTATTTGTCTTTTTCTGGACATAATACAAAATAAAACTAGTACAATAATATTTTTCTGACAACAAATACAAAATTGCGCATCGAACCATATAATGGAAGTTTAATTTTGCCACAGAACGAGCGAACGAGCGAAATAGGCAAATTTCGTTTATAATTTTGTTTTTGTAGGCGACTATCTTCAAATTTTTGGCCTAACGCCGGACACGCGAGGCGTGATTCCAAGAAGACAGCGCTATTATTTTATAAATAATTAGAGTTTGCAGTCGCATTTCTAAAAATCCTAGAGATGATGATCGAAAATTGGAGTTCAAACCTCCAGAAGCGAAATAAGATTGCTAGGATGAGAAATGTAGTTGAATTAGGGGAAAATGTTTTGAGAACCAGATTTATTTAAGTAAGAGTATAGTCCATCCCAAGACCTAGCTTTCCAGCGCGGTATCACAAGCGGGGCGCAGTGTTATAAAATTAGAATGTAAAAGCGATAAACGCGTTGCGTTTCCTCCAAAAGTACATTCATTTTTTGTATAACACAGCTCGCTCGTGATACCGCGCTGGAAACTTAGGTCTTGACAAAAACTCTGCGGATTTTGAAGTCATTACAAGATTCGAACAATATAAAAAATGATGTAAACATATCGGTTTATGGTCTGGTGTTGTTGTAGTCTATAACAAAAAAAGACTGCAGTGAGCGTTGTTGTTAAGGGTTTCAAAATTCGCTCGTTATGTGGCAAAATTAAACTTCGATTATATGGTTCGATGCGCAATTTTTTGTTTGTTGTCAGAAAAATATTATTGTACTAGGTTTATTTTGTATCATATCCAGAAGAAGACAAATACGCAATTGCGGAAATCTATTTATACTACCGCGTTCTGAGGTCATTTGTTTGCTATGGACTATAACTCTTTGATAGAAAGGTTTCAACAGAGCTAACTGATTGTAATATAGTGATTTCATGGAAGTGATTTGAAAGTAGATATTCTAGAAACCTTATAGGTGTCTTAAACTATACAATACGGAGATTAATAATAATAATAAGAACATTTAGCGGTTTAAAGGACTGTCCAGAATATACTTCCGTATATAGTACGTTGCAAGAGCTCAGTTTCCAGCGGTGTTAGTAGCGGTGTTATGAAAAATAATTGATCAATTGGGGCAGAGCTGGTTATCCGGCCCGGCCTGCCCAGCCCGGGCCGGGCCGGACCGGTTTGTCGGATTAACATGTAATCCGGCCCGGCCTTACATTTTGTAGGTCAGGCCGGGCCGGGCCGGGCCGGCCGGATAACCACCTCTGAATTGGTGAAGTGGGACCATTTTCTTCGTTTTACCCGCCCTCCACAGGATTCGGCGCTGGTAATCTAGCTTTTGATACAAACTATGCATTCAATCCGTTCTCACTAAAAAACTTTGCCTCGTAGTTTTGAGCTACTTTCTGGGGTTCGAACCGGTGAAATTGAGCCGAAATTGAATTAGCAAAGGGAAAATCCCTAAAGAAAAGAACGAGAAACACTTTAAAACAAAGAAAGAAGCAGAAGAGTACTCGAACCACATTTGCGTCTTTCAAGTAAGGTTGACGCTTTCCGGGGGTTCCTGGAGCAGTCTAGACGAACGTTCTGGACCCTATCTAGATCATCACCCTTTGGGGGAAGGGGGCGGTGTTTTCGGGAACTTTAGATGGATTTAATTATTTCCGGGATGTCTTGGAAATATTAAATTAACATGTTTTCATTGAGATCTTTGGATGTTTCCGTGAATGTAATAACTTGGAAAGGTTATTTGGGAGCTTGCATGTTATCTATGGTCTATCTAAAGACCTAGGTTTCCAACGCGGTATCACGAGTGGGGCGCAGTGTTATAAAAATATAAACTCGGTGGACGTGGTCCGTTTTCTCAAAAAGTGAATTCATTTTTTATTACACGGCGCCCCGATCGAGATACCGCGCTGGAAACCTAGGTCTTGAGATAGACTATAGTTATCATGTACATGTTTTACGACGGGAAAACATTAAATCAATATAGTAGAAGGCAAAAGTTGCAAATTTTCAATCGGAAGGTTCCGCGCGCTTGAATTGCCAGCAGGTGCGGTCTAAAAAATGTCCAAATAGAGTACACGGCGTTATTCTTGTTGAATCCGACTATAGGGTTATCCCATTATTTCGAAACTTAAAAAATACTGGCGTAATATTTCTGAAAAAACTGCAAATTCCCTGTCTTGGAAGTAACTTTTTGCTTTTTTTCAATATTGTTGCTTCCGAGAATTGCTGCGAATTTTTGTTGAAAACAGTGTGGAGCACACTGTATTTATCCAGAATCCAACTGTTTTCGCCATTTGGTATAGGCAAAAACTAAAAAACAGCTGAAAGTTTGGGAAAAGTTATGAAAGAATGGATCTTTGCCGCAAAACATATTCAGTAAGCAAGCGAATTCCGCACCGAGCGGAGCCAACAATTTTCAAAAAAAAATTTTACTCTCGCCCCGCTTGGCCTCGTTGCAGAATTCGAAAGTGATGAGTACTGACTCAGTTGGAATTTAGCATTAGTAAGGTATTAGATATGTAACAGTTGAATCAGAAGTTTAAAGCTGACACAGTCCTTTATCTCACTATTAGATCGGATTTTCTTTTTTGAGCGCCAAACATCGCGACCCGAAACAGACAAGGTAGGATAAGAATAGCAATACTTGACTGGAAAACTATTGAGTACACTGAGTTAGTCAACGATTGGCTGCTTGTTGTGAATTTAGTCTTACCGGATGATATAGTCTATCTCAAGACCTAGGTTTTCAACGCGGTATCGCTAGCGGGGCGCAGTGTTATAAAATTAATGTACCTAGAAACGCGGCAGAGCTATTCATTAACGCATTCTAATCTTACGAGCAATTTTTGAAACAATATCAAGCACTTCGAAGTTACTATCGTTTACTTCCAAACTATTATTTCTGCCTTTTCTGGTAAGATTATTTGGCTAAATTTGAACGAAATAGGTACAAAAACATCTTTTTAAAAATTTAAGACCTTTCAAAACAGAAAACTAAACTAAAAAATGTGGTTGGTGCATCTATCCTTCGAGTGCTATCGCCTATATCCACGCGCCGCGTCATTCAAATTCTCCTTTAATTGCTTTACAAGTTGACTAAAAGAGTTCTATGATACCCTATTTCAGCTGGCAAAAAACGCGCTACCTAGCCCTTGTAACTAACTATAGTCTGCTTTAAAACCTAGACTGCAAGCGCCATTTGTAGTTAACGTGCCGCTGTAACCGGCTTCATAAGGGAAACAGCAATTTTGCCCGAGTACAATTGCACTTTTGAAGGGGAAGCCCGTCATTGCGACACGTTAACTACAAACCGCGCTTGCATTCTCGGTTTTGAAACGGACTATAGTTAAAAAACGAGGAACTGACCGATTTGCGACCGGCAGTTGCAGAATATTGCCGAGCAGAGTTCAGCTTAATGATCTTGCAAGTCAGTAGTTTAACTTTTATGGATAAATATTATAGAAAAAACTAATTTTAAAAGAAATAATGCTCCAATGAACTACTATGAGTGAGGCTTTGTAAAAGTTGAGGAACTTTTAAAAAAAGTGGCTTGAAAACTATATACTTTTGATTATATAACAACCAGGACAATTTCGAATAGGTTCCGCCTAAAACTCTTGAAAATAACTATAGTCCACTCAAGACCTATGTTTCCAGCGCGGTATCAGGAGCGGTGCGCCGTATTATAAAAAATGAACGTACTTTTGTAGAAAACGCACCACGTCGACCGATTTTACATTTTATTTAACACTGCGCCCCACTGGTGATACCCCGCTGGAAACCTAGGTCTTGAGATGGACTATATTTCAAAACTATGAATGTTTTAACTGAAACCAGTTCCAATCACTTCAAAACAGTTTTTGGATGCAAAATTCTAACTATAAGAGCTAATAAACTAAACGGTAAAACTGAAATATTGACCGCGCTTAAACTGTTCGATTTCCACTGTGTCATGTCAAGCTCTTTGGTGACACAAGAGTCAATAGAAATATCCGGTAAAATAGAGAAGAACCATCGGAAAATACGAAAGAAATATCGGAAAACATTATTTAGAGTGGTTTACGTCAGTATTAAAGAGTTACTGGAGAAGGTTTTTCGGCAAAAAACTCATATTGTTACCTGACTTTGTAACTTGGTGCAATACAGTTGAATATAGGTTTCGTTCAAACGGGCCGGGCGGGGCCGGAAAATATTCGGAAAATAGGGAACTATAGTCGACGGACTAATTGCTTGTAAGGGGCTACTGTACGAACTGCACGTTTATTAGAGGTTATTATAGCAATTAGAGAAAATCTTTGCTCTACTCCTGGCTTTGTAACTTGGTGCAATACGGTTACTTGAAGATAGATTTAAGGTACTACCTATTTCTGGTTTCAAGTTTCTGCTGTTTTGGAAGCCAAAATAAGAGCCAACGCTTTTTGATAAAATTACTGTAGCTGATTTTACAAGTTAACCAGCTTATCTTTTAAGTGCAGAAACTATTTTTTATATCTGGGAAGTCCGATAACTCTCTAAATTAAGTAAAATGATCCATTTTGACCAATTTTGCAGTCGACGCCGTCGGTAGATTCAAATCATTTTGAATTTTCCAATTTAATGTAAAACGACGCCGACGCCGTCGCCCTCGTGGTTGTGAACACTACTTTGGTTTTTTACCCACTAGACTGTAAGGTTTTGAAAACCAACTCATATTGAGTTAGTATCACAGAAGTTAAGATGTTATAAAGACGATAAGTAACAATTCAAAAGTAAATGCGTCTGATGAAACGTTTAGTACTAGCCAACTATAGGTGATCTTTTGTTCTCCTAAAATAAAAGGCTGCAAACGGCGTTTCGTCATAAAGCAGCAAGGTTTTTTCTTATTTGAAGAGCTCAAAATCAAATTAAATGCTATTTGAAGGCCTAAACATGTGACTTCTAGAACGATTGTTAGACAGAGGACCACGCGATACAACAATATTAGCTATATTAGCCATGGGGCGCGTTACTTAATTGAAACATAATAGAAACTATACAAGAAGAACAGAGTTCTCAACCAAGAATATAGCCTCGAAAACCACAAAGCTGTTGTTTTAGCCTAGGGTCTGAGCCTGTGGGTTCGACTTCAGTAGCTGCGAGGCTACGGAAACCCGCAGCTTACTTATCACAGGTTTCATGAACCTGAAGAGTGAATGATATAGAAAAAACGTCATTTCTCAGAAGCTTTCGAAATGAATGGCCGAAAACCTGCTTGGATAGGAAGAATAAATGTTTCATGAATGATTGATCAAAAAAGTCAATAACTGAATAGTTTAATTACAAACTATCATCCGGGAAGACTAAGTTCATAACAAGCAACCAATCGTTGACTAACTAAGTGTACTCAATAGTTTCCCAGTCAAGTATGGCTATTCTTATTCTACCTAGTCTGTTTCGGGTCGCGATGTTTGGCGCTCTAAAAAGAAAATCCGCTCTAATAGTGAGATAAAGGACTGTGTCAGCTGTGAACTTGTATTTACATACTGTAGACAGACACTTGACTAATCACTTCACATTGCCAACAGAGCACGTTTATCTCGTCATGTGATTAACAGCCTGTTACTCTTATTGGAAGCGGTCTTTTTATGTAGTTGATGATGAAATTCCGGAGAGCGGGAGCGGTAACTGTCATAAGGTTTTGAATGAATCAGGGGAGTAAGGGGCCGGCCCGAGCCGATTTTTGAAAAACGGCCCGTCAACTTTTCACCTCTGGAAATAGGCGGTCTTCCTTTAATTTTTATGTGACACGGTATCTACTATCCTACTGGGCAAATGGAATGGGTTTCGAGTGGACATAAAAAGTATGATCCATAGTTTGTCGAAGAGCTAGGTTCTAGCGCGGTATACTGGGCAGAGGCGGTGTTATAAAAATGATATTTTGGCATTGTAAGTCTCATTGGTCCTTCTCCCTGAATTACGGGAAAACACCTTTCATCCTCTCAATAAGAGGATAAGAATTATTGTATGCAATACTTTCAAAGAAAAAAGTGAAAAATACAGTATTGAATAGTTCCAAATAAACATATACCTTCAAAAGAAGCCTCTACGTGCGATTTCGTAGTTCAGCATTTATCTGACTAACATAAAATGATCCGATACATCAAGTGGAGGACTTATCATTGTCCGAATAAACAATAAAAAAGAAGACAAAAGATTGAGAGCTGGCGGTTGCGGGGGTTTTATAAAGGATACTGTGGACTTAAATGAGTAAGGGAAACCATTTTTAAGCAGAAATGAAATTTTGAAGGCGAATTCGTTTGCAAAACTTCTTAAACGTTCAAAAAGATATGCTCGAGTCAGGTTTCCAGTGAAAAATGAGGGTGTGCGAGGGTAAACTTAGGAAACTAGTCCTCTTCTTCTTCGAAAAAATGTTCAAAACTTTCAATTACTTTCCAAAGAGTTCCGCAACTAGCGCGGTAACTTATATAGCTCATGGCTGCAAAATTAAACCATCCTTAATATAGATGGCGTGTTGAGTTTAGATGATAGTTAAACCAAAATAAGCCAAATCTCATGAATATTTCGGGATTTTGGTTGGTATTTTTACGTACACAGATGAGTATTTAATAACATAACATAGTATTCTCCATATCAAGATAGGGTTCCGGGTGCAACAACCTGACGAGATTGGGATCTTTTTCTTTAAAAGTTCATTTATTTTAATCTGTTACCGCCTCTCTCTCTCCAGTGGCCGTAGTATAGAAACTGCCCGCGTGGGTGCCCGGTCAGTTTTTGGCTGCCCGAGCAGTTGAGAATTGTTGCTCGGAAAGGCTAAAAACTGCCCGGGCTGCACTGCAATACTGCATTACCTTGACACCAAGTATCTGTGATGTTTGAAAGAGGCAAGAATATAAAGTGAAAGTTATTTTAAAAGATTTAACCATTGTTTTCCAATACTTAATCTTGTATATAACTATAACCTATTAAGATAATATTATAGTCTTTGAATCAAGATAGATTTGTAGCTAAGTGTGCTTTCGGAAAGGGGCTGTCCCGATTGGACAAACTAACATTTATCGAGGCTTGAGAAAGACAGAAAGATACTCAAGATGAACCAAAAGAACCGCGATGACGGAATCAAAAAGTTACAAAAAGATAAAATATCTTTGAGTAGAACAATGAAGAAGTTAGATAAAGTAAAGTTATTTTACTTATTTCAATTGCTTTACTTTACTATAGCCTATAAAAACAAAAGACCTCAGAGAGCGAGGGGTATACGTAGTCTTCCGCAATTGTGTATTTGTCTTTTTCTGGACATGATTCAAAATAAAACAAGTACAATAATCTTTTTTTTTTGACAACCAACAAATTGCGCATTGAACCATATAATGGAAACTAAATTTTGCCACAGAACGAGCGATTTTACAATTCGTATACAACACCGCGCACTGCAGTCTTTTTGTGTTATGGACTCTACTTTACCCGCTTAAAGCACAGTTAGATAAACTATAGAGACAGTTACCGACCTTTTTCAGGGTTTCAAAGTGATTGGTCTTCTTAACATGTATAGTCTTCTGCAAGAGCTTGGTTTCCAGCGCTGTATCTTGGAGATCAGCGATGTTGTAGTCGACCGGATTATTCGCTTGCAGAGGTGTACTGTAGAATTTAGAAGGAGCGCGGAAATCGAAAGAAAATGTACATGCACCGATATAATTGTGCGCTCGCCTTATGATAATTACACCTTTAAACCACATGAGATTTGTCCGTAGACTATAAGTGAAACTTAGAAAGTTAACATACTTTTAAAGAAAAGTATGCCCGGGTTTCCATTTATATAACAGCATTTATCCCCAGGATACCTCGAGGGAAGCCCAGCTCTTGATGCAAACTATATAACCCAGCTGCTCGTATCATGCTGCTTTACCGGGCCTAGTCTTCACATTTCAAAAACCAATAATAAAATATATAAAAGATCTTTAAACTAAGACGCTTCCTCAGGCAAAATAAACTTGTTGTTTCAAACTTTTTAGATTTCTGGGATTCCGAAATTCTATTTGCTCTCTTATTTTAATTTGGCCAGAATTCAATATCAAATATTGACTTTAAATGTGAAATTCCAATTTCTCGAGAATTTGAACGTCTTAATTATCAATTAAACTTCAAAATCGCACATGCTCACTTGGCGCACCGCTATTGTTTGGTTCTAGCCGCGAACAAAGGTTCTGTTGCGAAGAAATTGGACTAAAAACCTCCGAGGCCTTATGTGACCGAAAGGAAGTGGGCTCGCATTGTAGAACTCAAATGTTATTAATAATACAATGTCTAATTAATAAGTTGAGTAATGATATATTTTATCAATCTATACTATATTACTAGTGTAAATGCAATATATATCAACCGACAATATATATCGACTAACAATTTTAGGCCAAAAGACTTGCGACGGCTTCCTGGGTCTTGAAAAGAAGTTGCCTAATAAATATATAATTCAGCTTTAATCCAGATTACTGTATAGGGAATCTACATGATTTTATGGCTTAAAGTTGAGTAATGACATATTTTATGAATCTACTGTTATTAGAGTAAAACGGATTTTCTTTTGGTGCTTGGCGAAATCATCATCATTTTTATAACTAAGCAAAACCAATAATGTAATACAATGAATTTGATTCGAATTGCTATTCAGTAATGCTATAGTGTTTTCCAAAAGTAAAGAAGCCGTGTCTTCTGCGTATTTTTATAAGAAAATTGCGTATTTAGCAAACTTTGAATGAACTTTTAAATCTTTTTACAACGCTTGTTTACTTTTGAATTCGACTATCTAATAAACGAACTCAAGGACTAACAAAATTTGCTTAATAGGAAACTAAATGTTGCACCTCTTTTCAAGGACTGCTTCTTGAGCGAGTCCCAACGCGATCTCGATCTTTGCACCTTTTTTATGGAAATTGTATTGCTAATGATGTGCCAGTTTGAATGTTGCGCGGTGCGCGAAATGTGGAAGCGCGGGAAATTGAATTTTTAAATTATCGAGGCCAAACGGATGGTTTTTTGACCTGGCACAGCCGGGTGGAAAGTTCAAGTTAATCCGGAGCAATGAAGATGACATTATTGAATATATTCCTTGTTTGGAAGCAAAATAGGGAAAACCCTAAAAATGGCCACACATTTTGAAACTTCTTGGACTTCAAACCGCGTGAATCGGGAATTAGTGCCCGAAACCAATGTTCCTAAAAGATTGACTAAACGCATGAAGTGTTTACCTCAAACTTTAAGAAAAACCATTATTAACCTTCAGAAGACTCCAATACTCTAGCCATTATCGAAACTGTTTGAAAAATCCCAAATTGTACTTCAAAATATTCTCAAAGCTTCATAATCTATAACATGCACAACTTTTTTTATCTTCGCTAACAACTAATATAGTAACCATTGCAAAATCACCGTAATCCGTAAACCTTGGGAGTTAGTTATATCCCTTTTACATTGGGGTAAAGATATTATGAACTAAATTATTATGCTATTCGTATTGTTAATAAGTCATATATACATAATTTCCCTATGGCAACCAAATGTTTCGATCTTCTACTTGTTGCGCTTTTAGTTGTTGGAAGCGCAAAGATTGTCTCTGCAAGACAAAAGCAGGATTAAATTATAGACAGCATCTCAAAGTCACGAGACTCGGCTGCGGCTCAAAAATGAGATTTCCGTTCGAGAACCACACTCATCCCCCACGCGGACTCGCTAATTTAAATGCACTATGGGAAAAAAATAAGGCTCATGTCGGGTGCAAGTGCAAACATTTGGTGGAAAACGATAATTTAGTGAGTTTAAAATTCTGAATCTCGTGCTGGGATGGAAACAGCGATGTGCGGAGCTCCATTAACGCGGATGCGGAATGCGGCTTATGCGGAACTTTTTCGGAACTTATGCGGAACTTTTGCGGAACTTTGCGGAACGTTCTCCAAACCATGCGGAATGTGGAACTTTCGAAAAAAAATTTGAAGCTATAACCTTAACATCAAGAAACATAACATCAAACAAACATGAACAACAAAGCAAATAAGTTGAAATTTCAAAAATTGGTCCAATTTCGAAATCAAATTCTACGCACATATTTGAACAAGCACCCTTCCCATCAGAATCCGCAATCAAAGCTCGTTTTCACAATGAAATAGTGGAAAACATGAATAATTTAGCTAATTATATCAGAATAATAAAATATTATATAGGAAATATAATAGTTTATTCTAGCCGCGAACAAAGGTTCTGTTGCGAAGAAATTGGACTAAAAACCTCCGAGGCCTTATGTGACCGAAAGGAAG
>JAQGAV010000856.1:0-26051 GCA_034691345.1 Phasmarhabditis papillosa | reverse complement strand
TATATATATATATATATATATATGTTGTCCTACCTCCACCATTTTTCTGACATAGGTATGGAAACCGCCAAACATTACCAAGACCGACTGCGTAACTAATAACACCCATATAGAATTGAGTCTAAATTAAAATATGTGTTCCTTACTATTAATTATTACTAATAAAATATATTACTTGAAACTGTAACTGCGGAGCTTCTGTTTTAAAGGCTTAATACTGTTAGACTGACTGCCTTCGAAGATCCTGTGGTGTCTTTATTATTTTTCTGTTATGTTTTTTCTGAGGTTTCTTAAGAAGTTCATATGAAGTACGATACTGACATAGTCTTCATCAAAAACTAGATTTCCAGCCTGGTATCCTGGAGAGCAGCGGTGTTAAAAAGAAATGAAAGAAGAACAGGTGGATTGGGACCATTTTCTTCCAAAACACATTCATTTTGGTTTAACAGCGCTAGTCTCCAAGATACGTTGGAAACACAGCCATTGCTATAGAATATACCTTATTGTTAGCTTTTATTAATTATTTTTTATTTTGTTTCTCTTGTATTACTTGAACATTTTTCGGGCAAAGTTTTCTCTACAGCATTTCACCAAAACCCAACAATGTTTTACTGCAATTTCTGACAAAGTTTAGTATAGTTCAGTGACCCATGTGTTGGTCGGTGTTTCATTAAATGGTTACTTAATGAAAAGCTCATTCGAGTGGGAGTAGGACTTGGCAAATCCCTAAGGGACCACCCATTTAGCCTACCAGCGCTAACTTTTCTATCAGCAAAAAATGAGGCCAATGACAAATTGGGCACTTAAGATTTTCTAGAAAATAAAAAAGATGCTTAACCTCACGTGAGATATACGCATGTATAGTCTGTATCAAGAGTTATGTCTCTAGCGCAGTATCCTGGTGAGCTGCGTGTCCGATTAAGATGAATGTACTTTTTAAGATAATGATCCTAATCCACCGATTTCATTTCTTTTTTCTATACACCGCTGCTTTTCACGACACTGCGTTGGAAACCTAGTTCTCAATACACACTATACTTAACATGATACTCTAATATAATGAATATAAACACCTACCTTATTATCCCATTGCTCTCTTTTTTCAGTGCCGTCATCAACTTGGAATGTGATGGTTGTCCGCCGTTCCTAAAAACATTTGTTTGGAAAAAAAGTAATTCGTATCCTCTTAATTTTAGCATTATATTCTATACATAATTGCACCTAATGATTTTCCAGTTCCGTCTAGAAATATGTTTTTGACAACCCAGATGTATCAATGCAGGCCTCCTCCGAACAAAATCGCAATTGTTGTTGTCATAAGCTTTTTAATAACTGCTCTCAAAGCCCTGCAAGTGGGTTAAGTTCGCTAGCAAAAACAAGTAAGCTGATGTCACGAAGGGTGGTCGGTCAGTCTTGATGAGACCACCCACCGCTAAAACAGTTGATCTGTGGGTGGTCCAGGAAGCGTGTGGTGATTAATAGAGTAAGTATTTTGCTAGAGACTACTCACTGTCATATCACATCCTTCAATGTTGACCTGTTCAGAATCGAAGGTAACACGAGATCCCAGACGAATTTCCTCATCGCTTGTCGAAGCAAATACCGGACGTTGCTTGCCCGGTATTTCTAATTTACCAGGTAATTTACCTGGCATATCTAAAGTCATAAAATTATTGTAAGCACAATCTCAATTCGGCATAACAATAAGTATAAAGTACAAAAAACAAGGTATGATAAAGATACCAGTCGAACCTACCATTTTCTGGAAATGTACAATAGTTAGATTTATTAGACATGTGCTAGAGGATTGATTAGTTTAATAGTTATTAAATTCAGAGTTAATATCGATAATAGGCAACTGGGCTTGTATATAGACTTGGCTTATGTAATTGAGGTCTGTGACTAGGTGAATGAGGAATGAAGCTAAAGCTCCGCCTTCCCTCAACTCAGTCAGAGAATTCAAGTTGAGCTTCAAGACACAGGGATTAGGGGCTCATTCTAGGCGCAACAAAGAATGACTGATGCCCTCATAACACCTTACAGGAATAATTCAGAGGACCAAGTAATTGAAAAGTTTAGTTTTATTTCAAAACTGATGGTCGACTATTGAAATATAGTTGTGTTTACAAGATTAGAGTTACTAATATAAATTTGAAGGTATTTCTGGTTCTTCTAAGTTTTTCCAATTGTTTTAATTTTGCAGAACTGTTAAGCTGTGGTTGATAGCTAATGTAAGTAGTAAAAAAATATTCTTATAGTGGATTTATAGGATATATTTCACTTCACAATTATAACTTGTTTATTAGGTTGCTCGCTGTAGAAGAATGAATCATTACTTTAGTATATGACAATTACCAACTTCATCAAAGCGAAGCAAAATTAGCTCAATCAGTCAGTCCGACAAATTGAGCAAAATAATATAAATAAGCAGCAGATGAGTAACTACTAAAGGGTTTTTGGAAACTAGTTTACTAAACAATAAAATTATATACATTGCAGTTGAAGTTTCCATCATTTCTACAACAATGAAATTAATTTAACTGAGCGACTTATTGTTTACACAAACAACATAAGAATTCCAAACGAAGCAATGCAAGTTTTTTTTGTGTTTCCTTCATTCCAAAAGTTTACCCGATCTTTTCAAAACCTATAAGTACATGAACTTTTAGCATAAAAGCCCACCGTGTTAGAATAAAAACTCAGTATTTTATGAGTTTTGTGAAGTCCTCTAAAACGTAATAATAGAATCGGCTAATTCCTTTTATTTACGAAATTATCTTAAAAAATCAAATCAAATAAGTGTTTAGTCTTTATAATAGATAATAAAATAGAAGTATAAAAAGTGAACAGTAAGGTTGTTTGAGGCATTCACTATGTTTTCACAAGTTCCGTTAACATGAGCTAAGCTCGCTAGCAGCTGTGACATGCACTTGTTATGACGTCAGAATAAGAAACAGAATATTTAGAATAACACAGAGGGTGGTCTGTCACAATCACACGTGCCGCATTCCCGGAAACCAAAAAAATAACCTAAAAGATGTAGACAGACAACTATGTACTTGCTGCTAGAAATTACTTCCGTAATTCGTTTTGAAATCTTCTAAATCACGTTTTATTTGTTTTTACTGGACATTTGATGGACAAGGTGATGTGTCTGCAAAACTATACGATAACCATTCAACAAACAGTGTCCGTTGCTCGGCAACCAGATACAAATTGTTTTCTCGGAAGCTAAATACTATTTGCAGAATATTTATTACATAATATGTTTTTATATATAAATATTGGCTTATATAGTAACCGTCTCTTCCTGGCCAAAGCAGTGGCGGAACGCATCTTGCCTCACCCTTAAACTCCTTATAATAAAATGAGTAAGGTTGAAAGAAAGGTAGAGAGTACACAGTCGGTAGGATATATGTTTTCAGAAAACTGAGGTGTTATTAAAACACGACCACCTAGCTTATAATAATATAGATTATAAGAATATTGGTGAATGCAAGCAAAGTTAATTATCTTATTTCAAATCCAGCCTTAGTTAAGACAAATCATAAGCGATGCCCGTCAGTTATATGCCACTTAGATAAACGTTGAAAATGTATCAACTTATAGTAAGAACAATAAAGGAGAAAAGAAAGAACAAGAAACAATATTCCGTAAGAGAATTAAAATTAAACCGGATTACTAGAAGAACTGGTATTCCGAGAAATTGTAGAAAACGTAACGGATTTCGTAGCGAAGTTATAGTTACCTTTCTAGTTGAGATTTCAGAAGCCATACTGACAAATATAAAACAACTTGTTTTCGCTTTTGTAATAGAATATTTCATCAGAATTATGAAACTTCTCGAAAGAGGGCTGCATTCTGCAAAAATCATATCTGCTAAACTGTAAACAGAATACAGTGAGGCAGCAAAACTTCCCAATAAGTTAGCAGAAATAACGGCGAGCAATGGCTTTTCTGACAAAAACAAATGAGTAAAGTGATGCAATCAGCTTGTAACAAAATATGTTTTTCAATCTATATAGGTTAAGCAAAGCTACACATTCAACGATTAGACCTGTCCTATATTTCCAATAAGTATAAAATGATTTAACAAAGTCAAGACAAATAATAAGTAAATGAATTATATAGTCTGAGTACCTATAAACAAAAACAATTTAAGAACACATAATAGTCTTATCTGCCAATAATACAAAGGGACAACTTCAACAACGTTTAGTATAAATATTCACTACCCGTTATTCTGAGTGATTTGAGTTAAAAAGCACGGAATTGGAATCTCATTTATGATTTCAAAAAGGTAAATTGTATTGAAGATGATGCAACAGTATTATAGCCGTTGTCACCAAAATAATAGAAAAAAATTCAGAGTTATTACAAAGTTTACGAAATGTTTAGAATCTCATATGAGCATGTGATCGAATTGAAAATTGGTTGTCTGAACTTGGCATCATTAATTTGAGGGATGCCTACGTCATTCTATAGACATTCTTAAACGTTTCGCTGCCGATTAATTTTCAAAAGTTAATTTTAGGTTATGTGTAATGTTCATAAGTTATAGTATAAGTTAGATATTGATTGGTACAATATGTAAAGTTAAAAATACTATTAGTCTTATACAAACTTCATACCTTAATTACAAAAACAGATATAGTCGACGGATGAATCGTTTGCAGAGGTGTACTGTAGAATTTAGAAGGAGCGCGGAAATCGAAAGAAAATGTACAAGCAACAGAGAAATTGTGCGCTCGACTTATAAAAATAGACCTTTAAACTACATGCGATTTGTCCGTAAGCTATAAGAAACCTGTTAGTTTGTTGAATTCTGTTAAAAAAAAGGAACATCTGCTCTTTTATTTTGCTTGAACCCATTTCCGCCTGCTAGCTTTTTGTTGTTTTCTCCTTGCTAGAGTGAAATGACAACAAAAAAGCAAATGTTAAAAGGCTTACTCAAAATGCTCCGGGTTAACAATCTTTTTGTTTCTCAAAAATTCCTTGAAGTTAGGCTGGACATATATTCATGTACATCAAGGGAGGTAATTTTACGGGCAGGCCCGCAGTCAATTTTTGCTTCACGGTTAGAAACTTTACGGGCCGGCCGGTGCTAAAAATTTTGACCACAGGCCGGCCCGTTCCCACAACTGCCACACACGAGAAAGTAGGATTCCCATGTGTCAATAAAAGGAAATTGGATTTTGTTAGCATCGCGTGTGGTCTGGAAAACAGCATTAAAAATGGCTGAAGCCCACCCTCGTATTTGTAAATAACAAACATTCTTTGAAAAGTAACACCAATAAAGCTAACTACTTTCTTTAGATGGGGTAAAGTTGTCTCTGGACAACTTGAATTGCTTTATACATTAACCATAAATGGAAGTAAACAAGTACTACTATTTATGTAGAACTATTTAGTGTTTTGTAATATTTTCTTAACCAAGAGCTACTACACCGCCTCTTCTCAGGACACTGCGCTGAAAGCTCTTGATACAGACTATACTATTGGAGAGTATATAATAATTTTAGTTCTCCAACCACTGAACAAAAATGGCGTCTATTGCTATGCCAACAAGACAGGTGCTAAATGACATTTGAGTTGTTGAGAATTTCAGTCTGAATTAAAGTGCTGGAATTTCACCGGCGGTAATACTATGAAGTATGGACGGACCACAGACAAAATGGACGCGGAATTGGATTGGTTTGAGTCAAAGTTGGCCCGGACCGCGCCGAGCCAAAGTCAAAATCTAAGGAAAAATATTTAGTCGGCCCGGCCAGTTGCGTAGTCTGAGGCATTGGACTAGAAAAATATCAGTCCTGTAAAGCCTAAAATTTAAACGTCAGTGTTTTCTTTCCAATACGAAAGAGCATGAAATATTCATTTGGATATTTCTATTTTGCAAAAAAGACTGGCTTCTGGGTGGTCGGGCTCCCGAAATTCCCAGCTTCCCCACCCTCACCCCGAACAATGGGAAATAAATGCATAAAATATAAGCTCGATTGAGGCGGACAAAACTAATTAATGACGCTAGAAAGCACTAATGGAAAGGATAAAACTTGCCTCAAAATAATGAAAATTCAATAAACTTTTAGTTCGCGAAAGTTCTTTGAGTACAGAAAAAGTACTAATTTTTTCTAAAGTTTTGGACTTTTGAAGTATTTAGCTAATTTGGAAATTAGATAATTCAATTGCCATCATAATCGCTTTCATGTTATTCAGGCTAGTTTTACAAATTTTATAACACCGTAGCTCACATTTGAATAAACTATAATGTTAAAAGTTTGAGGACAAAAACTCTGTAGGTGGTCGCTGCGTGGGGTAGTTATAAGGCAAGACCTCCCATAAGTAAAAAGAGTTGAAGTATTGCAGCTACTTTCTAATGCAAGCTTCTTGTGAATGGATGACTGACAGCCTAGACATCTTAACATTCCACGCCAACTAAATGCATTAAACAATTTTCCGATAAATACTTTTCTGGGCTTTTTGTTCGTAAAACCAAAAAATCCCAAACTTGCTCAAGGCTTTTTCTCGTAAATATGCTTATGGGCAATAAGAATTTCAAGTGCCATTAATATCACGCGGAGGCTACTTGAGAGATGTGGAAAGTTCTATGAGGTTGCAATCTTCTTCAGAAAGGCATTATGTAATTTTGCAACTAATATTAAACACTTTTCAAACTTGGTGGTTTAACGACCAACCACATAGAGAGTACAGCTTAATTTGAAAGTTTCTTCTGATTATTTTATTAATTTACGCCTATATAATCCGCTCAGAGCTACCTGGTGGCGCCGGGAACCGGATGTTTGAACGAATAACAATAACAAAGCTTAAATAATAATAATTGAACATTATGATTCAATAATTAACTAGCCATCTGCTTTTTCTCAAATATAAGCTAAGAATTGGCGTAAATGAGCCCTTTGAATCATGTTTGTCCAAAAACCAGAAAGACCCCTATCGGTCTCTGGTTTCAATGTCTAATTTAGCGAAAACAACATGCGCAACTTTGGGATAAAGATTAATTCAGACAAAATAAAGGTATTTTCTTTGTTAATTTAGGTATGTAAATAAAACTGTATACTTTTATAAACATAAAAAGACCTCCAGAATTGACTTGTTGGAAAAGAGTTCGCTTGGCTTCTAAGATTCACGGCGATGATTCAATTTATCTATGGTGGTAAGGTAAAAAGTGTTGAGAATGATGTATTTAGGAAGCATGCGATTCGAAGAGAGCAGGGAAATGTTCACGGCACTCTGCGAGAATGCAAATTCGCCGAAGAGAGCCGCCGGCGAAGCGAACCTACTAGGGAATTTAAATGGACTGGCACCGAGAGAAACCGGAGTGCGGATAAAGAATAGCTGCTGAAGAGAGATTCAGAAAAGCTAGAAGACGAAAAATAGACTGAATCAGGAAGAGAAGCTCGAAAAGGGGGGAACCTAGAATGATATAGATTATGCAAAAAAAGAAGCAGAGGGTAGGGAAAATCAATTGAGTCTCGTGAGAGCGAAATTATTTTAGCTGAATTAGGAGGGTCAGTATCAATGAAATAGATGAAAATGACAGAAGACATTGTAAGAGCGGTTTGAGGTTAGGAAAGTCACATGTATCACTTATGGGCTCCGAATATAAACTTTAATGTATCCAAAACTTTATTCAAAGATACAGATGCAGTGTCTGGCTTGTAACCATTCTACTTCGATAAGTCATAAGATTTATTATATATTCCGTTTGAATACTTAGGCATGCTTCCCTGCCAATTTGAAGGCAAAATTTCATACCATACTCGCCATAACTACTTGCAGTCAAGGTTTTCAAACCGACTTTGGATTGTTGACGTCTTTTTGTTGGTTTAATTTTGGTTTGGGAAAGATTTTTCTGTTTTTCCCAGGTTTCTTATTTGTTCACATCAGAAACCAACAAGTTCGAAATACACTGTCTTGTCAGATATTCGTTATTCTACATTATTAAACTCATAAATAAGTCATGACTGTTTTCTTCTCTCTAGTTTTCTAATCAAAAGACATAAAGCCAATGGAACTAAAAGAAACATGTTTCTTTCTTGGATTTAATTTAGATATATCCAGGAATCCTCTTACATAAATCATATAAGCTAAGGAACAGGTTCGGAAACCGCTAGAATACGAAAGTCAAATAAAAATGACATGAATAATACCTTAAATCTTCCATCCAGCTTATCTGGGTATCTGAGATTGTTGGTTCAACTCCCCGTAGCTGCAGAAGACTAAGGCTTGCTTACCCCGTAGATTGAATGTTGTCTTTGCTAAAAAATTCGGGAATGAATGGCCGAAACGATGTCTCGGAGAAATCTATTACTATTGTGATACGAGTAATTGTGGAAAACCACCTTTAAATACCAAACTTAATTCATCATATCTTGTTATTTTTGTCCTCGATGCAACTTGTTGAGCTCTTAAAGTTTCAAAGGCCAGACATTGCGAGTTCTAAACATACTATTGGAGGCGTAGCATAGAAATTGAATACCTCCATGATGGTTAAATATTCACCACATTATGTCTTCCAGATTACGTCATGAAAATGAATAGAAGTCCGTTCTGCCTCTTCATAAAAATGGCTGCACTTGTGACTTCATTGTTATTCCGCAAAAATATTAAAATGACGGCAATAGTTGCGAGAGAAACGTAATTTGAGGGTCTTAGGTAGGCATTTCAGAATACCAGAATCGGAGCGGATCAATCTTGCTAACTTTGTGATATTATAAAAAAAGATTGTTTAAATAGGATGTATCAAAAACTAGGTTTTCAGCGGAGTGTCCTGGAGTAAGGCACAGCAAAATTACATTAAACTTTATGTATATACTTTGATTTCTCATTCATTTTTATACAATTGCAGCTCCCAAGAACACAGCACTGGACGCAGCCGAGCTCGTGATACAGTCTATAACTTTTGTCTAATATTAGACTGGGTTTGAATTTTTCGGTATGTACATGTTCATTTCAAGTTTATCATTTTAAATCATTCCGTAGCCTTTTCCAATCAAATCTCAATGCCTCTATATCCCTCAAGGGGTTTCAATAGTCACCAATTATTGCGTGTATTATGCCACACCGGGCAAGCCGTTGGTAATGACCACCCACAACGTAATGCCGCTGACCGCTTCTAGCCCACCCATAAGAGAAATGGTCGCTGGTCTCCAGGGCAACGTGCAAATGTGAATTGGCCAGTTTACTCTTAGGAATTACTGACAGCCGGCTTGTAATTAATCAAATATACCTAAGTTATCTCTATAGTATACGGTTCATTCATTTTAGAAAGGTTCGGTGTTAAAATATTTAGCAAAGTACTTTTCTTGTCCAATTGACTATTATTAGATTGCATAGGATAGAACGGAAGTGCTGTTTCCGTTCATTAACTCTTCTCTTTTCATTCTTTCTTTTATTAAATTAAGTTCTTAAGGCATGCTTTGGATTTTCAAGAGAAGAATATATCGAGTCTTATAGTATTTTGTTATGGTTCGTTACTTTATCCTTAAAACTCTTGGCGAAATTAAGACTGCCAATCTACTTAGTGTTCGTAAAGACTAGCTAAAGCCTAATAATCATTCAAAATTAGAGTTCGAGAAAAATAGTATCGAAAAAACATAATAAATAGTACAGTCGGCGGACAAACGATATGCAAGTTAAAGGTCTGAGTGCTCAATTTAAAACGCGAAAAATAGTTATATTCACAAATATAAATTATTTGTTTCTGAATAATAAGTTGGATATGTTGTTGTACATTGAAAATTGACTAGTCTGCGTTTACGCGAGCCATTGCTCGGCCGCGCTCCAATAAAATTTGCAGTTCGTACCGTATACCCTTGCATAAACCTTGGCCGTCGACTATATATTAATGTCATTTGCAGGACATAGAAGACTTAGAAAATGATCTGTTTGGTAAACCAACAAGTTCAAGCAAACCGGCGGTCAAACCATCATTGGGAAACCTTGACTCCTTGTTTGGAGATACACGGGTAAGTATTGGAATCTAGTTTTTCGATAAAAAATAATATTAACTTTTTAATCTATAAACTTTGTTTGTTTAAATTTTAGCCGACCAGTGCAGCGCCGCCAAGAAGACCGGCCGTTTCGTTTCTAGATTCGCTGTCAACAGCCCCAGCAACAGCAGTGGTAAATTTTAAACATACTTTTTTTGTAAAATATTCATGTTATTTAGGGCAAATCTAGTCTAGATGACCTATTCGGGGATAATACACCTGCTGTCACTGCACCGACACCCCAAAGAGAGCCAAGGTATTGGGGTTATAAATATTTCAATAAACATTTAATTGTCATAAATCGAATCTCAATTACAAAAAAATAAGTTAACATTATGTTTCTATTCTTGGCTTGTTCTCAAGTAAACTATTTCACAAGTACTGTTAAATTGGATTTTCCTATTAACTTGTAACAAACAAAATATTTTTGCCTGTTAATACTTTTGCAAGCTTGTAAATCTCATTCTTAGACAAGCTCGTCAGCCTCCCTCTTCATCTTCCCTATCCAGCGTTCTGGGTCCCTCTAGGAGAGAAATTGCGTCGGCTCCGGCGCAACCGGTAGTAGTACCAGTTCAAACAGCACCAGCCGTAGAAGCACAAGCTACTACAAGTCAACATGACGTGCTACGAATACAAAGGTATGTAGTTCTTTCTAAAGCCTAGAAAAGAACGCAGTATGCAAGTAAATTTTCGAGAACAAAAAAGGTGGTCGGTCGAAAACTTTTTAGTCCGGTCTCGATTGAATTATATATTATTTATGCGTTATCAGTTTAGGTTTCTTGCACTGACTCTACGAAAACCATAAAGTTTATGTAAACTTACAGGCTAGAAAATGAAATAGAGCGTTTGAACCGAGAGATAGATGATTTAAAGAGAAAAAAGAAAGCAGATGAAGATGAATTGGAACAGTCGTGGAAGGATAAAATGGCCAAGAAAGAACGACAGCTGATAGAAGATGCAGACGAAAATAGTAGTAACTTATTGTAAGTATCAAGTTTTGTTTATTTAATTGAAATAGTTCTTCATTTTATTTTACTTTATTAGAAAACCTGGTTTTAATCGACCTGTACACCATTAAAGGCGTTGGAAATATCAAAACGATAATTTGAAAGCTCATATTTGTTGATTTACTGAAAAAGTTTCCAATTTTATTTTATTTTAGAAAACAAATTGCAAAGTTAAAAGGCGATCATGCAGATGAAATGGAACGTGTTCGCAGCACATACGAGCGTCAAATTGAGAGTTTACATGGTACATCAGGACCTTCTAGGTATGCTTATTTAAGTAATTATAACTAATATTAAGTAATTTAGGAGTATTGAAAGTGTGGTAGACCGAGTTGAGAGTATCTCGAATACAATAGATCGGTTGGCTGTTGATGTGTCGACCTCCAGTGAGAAAACGTATCAGGAACGAGAGACCACCTTCAAACTAAAAGAACAGGCACTGGAAATACGGGAACAACGGTAGAACTCTGCTACGAAATCATAGTTGTATTTTTCTTTCAGGCTTCAAGAAGAAAAAAGAGCTTTTGATACTGAAAAAGTTAAAGTGTTCGAGTTGAATGTGAATCTACAGGAAATGTGTAAACAGCAAGAGGGTGACATGGAAAAAGTATGTATTTTTATATTCTATTTCAGTTATATTCTCAAAAACCTGTTTTCATTCATCACTCTATTACGAGCTATCAACGCTGTAGCGCGATATACATGTCCTAAGTTATAAATTTAAGAAAGATAATTAGGTTTATATCTGCAATAGTTATTTAAGAAATTGGTGCAATGTGCACATTGCCACCGTGCATACTAAATACTGCTAATAACTGGGACTACCAGAGATTCAAACCGGGAAAAACTGAACTATTCCAAAGGCAATTGCAAAATGTTCTGTTGTTCTGTTTTTACAGTTCTGATGTATAAGAGTCCGTAATATCTATCTATAATATTTGTTAAGGATAAATGGAAAGTCAGAGAAGAGTGGAATCGTCTAAACGCCGAAAAGATGATTTACAAGAACGACCAAAAATATGTAATTGAGGCTCTGGAGAAACAGAAATCGGCACTGGAAAAGTCAAAAGTAAACATTTTAATGTCTCCTATTTATAAAATGATTGCATTTAGACATCTTTCTTCAAGGAACAGCATGATCTACTAGTTAGAGTTAGTCATGAAAGGGCCACTCTCGATCAGGAGAAAAACGAATTCTCAGCGTAAGTCTCACATTAATAGCAGCTTTTCAAATCAAAACAACTATTTGCATTTTATATTTTTAAATATTTGTGCTCGAGAATAAGGAAAAAAAAACTATTTAGCTAAATTATACGGGCTTTTATTTGCAGCTGAATTAGTTTGTCAGCAGTTTGGTAAATTTGTTTACGAAATAGTTAAAGAATATAGAGATATGCATTTATTATATTTTGTGGGCCCATCCGCCCTTTCTTTTTATATAATCTTTTTATATGTAATCTTTTTGTTCAATACTGACTGTTATAGTAAACGTGCCATAGACATTCGACGTCTTCGAGAAGAGGCAATGCTTTTACAAAGAAGAGTAGAATCGGTTGAAGCCGCTGAAAATGTAACAGACGAAATTAAAAGAACATACGAATCCAAGCTAACACAGGTATGGAGTTAATGTAATATTTGTTGTAATACTTCCCCTGCACCTCTTATAATGCCCCAATCCTCAAAATTGGGTCCACCCTGCCGGGTTGTGCTGGACGGCCATCTTTTTCCGCGGAATAGATTTCTACAAAATTTTCGGCCCGTTCCGTTTGAGAACCACGATAATACTTGATTTTTTCAAAATACATAACTGTTTTATATTAATTCATAGCTAATAGCTAGTTTGCAGTTACAAGACTTGGAAGTTTCTTTGATGGAGGAATGCGTTGAAATGGAGCGGTTGCGAAATCAGATTAATTTGGCAATGAGCCAACAGCAGACAAATCCTCAAATAGTCAAGACGGTATCATAAATTGACCGACTTTGGTTATTTAGTTCTTGTTTTAGCCAAGGCGTTCATCCCATTTGAAAGAGACAACTCAATACGTCAAACAATCAGATTCGCAACCAGATTCAGCCTCATTTCCACAAAAGTAAGCAGATTAAACCTGTAATTATCTATTTCTACTTCAGAAATGACAGTGTCCGAACGGTGCTTAAGAAGCATTCCGAGTTCTTAGAGAAGTATATTGGACAGAAAGTAGCAACTGTACCACCGCATACGAGAACTGCCATGAGCTCCCCGGAATCTCCATAACTCTATCATTTTATTTAACACCGCTTATCACCAAAATGCTGCGCAAAAACCTGACTCTTGCAACCGACTGTATATAAAGCTCCTAAAAATGTTGTTTTGTATAGTTTCCCATTCATCCCTCATAATTCTTGTTCATTATCATCTTCCCAAGCTTGGGGGGGGGGCTAAAATTCCAATTTCCAGTAATATTCAACTCTGCCATAGTGGTCTGTGCACTTCCGTGTTACAATAGCTAGAATAACTTTAGTGTTTTGTAAACAATTTGTTTGTTTAATTAGTCAATATAGAAATAGTTAAACATCTAGAACAAAATAATAATAATAATGAACAAGTAACTCTTCTAACGCTCAACTTTTCGACTGCAATTCTATTAATTCGTCTTTCATTCTTAATTACTTTCAATTGTTTCATATCTAACATACGGTGATATATTCTTAATGATTAGTTTTCTAGAGTATTTTAATTTATTTTTATAAGACAAATAGAAAATTGCTTTATATTCATCTTCTAGCTTATTTATTTGGCTTCTTTGGTACATTTGTGATATCGAACATACATTTATAATAAATATTTATGATAAATATAGAACAAGACTTGAAATAAACTTGGAGATCACCAGGCTAACCAAAATATAAATTATTAGTAACTGCACTTTTGAGAGAAGGATGTATTCTTAAATGAGTTGTTAATTAGAAAAGCTTAAAGCACGTTGTAAACAAATTTAGAGACCCTGCAGATAATGCTTATATTTAGAATAGAAAATGTAATATTATATTATAATTTATGTATAAATAAATATGTGCATACGAAAAGCTATTCAAACCGTTCTGTTCCATTTTATATAAAAAGTATGTTTCAAAACTTACAGTTTACGGGGGCAAAGACAATTACTTATAAAAGCAACGTGTAAGCAAAGTTTACTCACCCGCGCCAGATGGCGAAGGCATGCATGGATCTTTATAGTTAAGGTTATTCATTTGCATGATCCGTAGTTACAACTTCGAACGGCCATGGAGCATCCGGATTAGTCCCTTCCCAGCTAATGGAGGAGGACGAAATTGTAAACCGATTTATCTGTCTGCCACCATCACAGACGCTAAACGCCTCACCGTGATGAGCTAGCACCAAAGATTTGGCTCCATATAGGTCTCGAACCTACAAATACAGTTTATACTGGTTTTATAATTATAATGTTGTTGAAGAGTAAAGATGCCGTGTTACCTGCGTATTTTCCAGATAGAATTGCGTATTTAGATACCGTTGAAGAGAAAAGTGCTGTGAAATTTGCTTTTCATTTTTTTGGACGGCCTCTACTTTTGAATGGTACTCCATATCACAATTAGTTAAGTGTAAATAAACCAATTATTTATGCTTCTATTAACAATAACAGTTTTCTGAACTTTTAATATTTTGTAAAATAATCAGAAAACGTTTATTTGGTTCACTGCCTGACTTTGACGACTTACCCCTGTAACTGCTGTCGACGCGCGAATCTTAGGGTTTGCTAGGGAATAAACAAGGATTGATCCATCCAAGGTGTAGAGACAAAGAAATATTGAGTTTTCCTCAAAGGCTAAAATAATATAATTATTTTATATTGTTTAATTATAGTCTTACATTCTTTGTACAAGGACACAATTGCCGATTTCCGAATTCGTGCGCCTTCAGTGGCTGTGAGCTTGATTTTGTAACGAGTAGGCTTAAAACTCGTTAGAGAAAAGCCGCGAACCTGCTCTTCGGTTATTACCATTAGTCTCTGGACTTTTTCGTTTTTATTCTGAAATAATGAAAATAATTGTTGTATTCACAGTTTTGATGATAATTAACCATAACTTCAAAACGAGAAAGTGTAAGCTAAGGCAAAATATCGAACTTTACACGGTAATATAAACTTTTAACAGTTCAGAAAACAATTGTAGATTGAAATTAAATAAATAAGATATTACCTTCTCTTCGTAGAATGTTTTTATCTCCACAACAGGGGCTGAATGTGTCATATAAAGAATCTTTGATTTCTCTACAACCGCTCGTTGACCGGGTCTTTCCACGACCACATACGAAGAAATTATAAAATTTTGTTGTGCAACAAAGATCATATCGGTTGGCTGAAAAAATGAACTTGTTAGAATTTGTTTATAGATGAACAAAATGAGTTGAATTGAAAATTGAACATTAAAAGAATTATTGAATAGTATTTAGTAATAAAAATATAACTTAAGTGAAAGTTGGAACTATTTCGCGTTGCGTCTAGTGATCCTATACGAAAAATAGTTCCGATCAGTGCCCTAGACTCGTCAGTAGGACAAGCACTGACCACTATTAAATAAAATTATGGATTTTAACATTAGTTGTTACCTTTCCATTTGACATACACTCAATCCACCGAACCAGACTTACGACCCAACCACGTTCTTGGTCTGAAACATTTCATTTAGCAAAATAAGTGAGACCAACGGCAATGTTCTCGTAAGAAGACAACTGTTATTACTAAAATATTTGCTAGCTACTACCCACCAGCTGACTGGCACCTGTCTAGCGCATTAGGGCTGTAAGCACATTACTAATTTCCGAAATGAGACCCCAAGATGATTCAAGATGATTTTTATTTAGATTTTGATTCATTGTAAACACAGTTCAAAAATAGATAAAAAAAATTATGTCAATGATTCCTTCAATGTCACTGTCAACTTGCATTCAAAACAGTTCTGCTCTGACCAGGGCTACGTATTTGAAAGGCCTGCCTGCGCCAGGCCAGGCCAGGCACACTATTTGAGGGGGCGCGGCTAGGCTCGGCCTGTTTTGAGGAGGTCCAAATAATTGTAACGTACTAGTGGTGGTTCTTGCCTCAATCGCTCGTTCTACAGGAACACATTCCTCTTCCGTTACCGGTAAAGAACCATCTAGATTTACTTTGTTGTCATGGTTCTAAAACCGAAAATAAGGGTTTTATATAAAGTGTGTGCTTACTATAATAGCATGATGTGCTATTGTTTTCTTTCTTCGAAAAGTCTGTCTGATCGACTTCTTCATTGTCTTAAATGCATTGAACGGGGTATGACGTTCCGCAGCATTTTGCAATTCTAAAATTAAAAATGGAAATTGTACCACCGGGATTATTTGGTGATTAATACTTTTAATTCCAAAAGCCTGGAACTTCCACGCGAAGTGCTTAAAATATCCATTACCCATAGTACTTTTGTAGTTTTTAATTATATTTTGAAGTATGAACAATTTTTAAGTTCGTCTAAATAACTTACGATTAGTGGAAGCAAACGATTCCTTATATACGGTAAAGTACTCAGTAATATCAAAGATTAGAAATCCATAATCACCAGATATTGCTAGAAAGTTTCTTCTAGGCAAGAAAGACAGTGAAGTGATCGAGGTATTCGGTTTCAGTTGTAGGAAGAAACTAAAAGGGATTATTTGCGTAATAACAATAAATATTTCTGTTATTATAAAATTAATTTTAAAATAATTTTACCTTTTTCCTTCAATGCATTGAAGTGGTTGGTATCCCGGTGGGTAGTCCAACGCTGTTGTTCTCGGCATGTATGGCTCCGCAGGGTTTAGGTCCTTGTGAACAAAGAGAATTTCGGTTAGTGATCGAGGTGTTAAAGTCTGAAATACTAAATTTACCAAAACATATGAATTTACATATTTATTTTACTTCTTTGAATTCAGTATAAGTGTTAGAGCTCGTGATAGGATAAGAGTTTGCAAATAGTTTTTAATGAATCAATTTCTAAATTAAGTACAAATAAATTCTTACCCTTTCCGATTCATTGAGTGAATACACAAACACAACTCCACAATGCATTCCAATAAATAGATAACCAGTAGTGGGATCAAGAAACATCCGAGTTACTTGATACTGAATATCATCCACAAAATTATCAAAATAGCCCACCTAGAGAGAAAATAGTTATTATTAATTATAAATAAATGCTTACTTTTCTAATAGGTGGCCAAATTCCTTCTTCCGCTGAGTCGACCACCCGGTCACCGGGCCCGGCGAGCACCTCGTTATTTTGCTTACAAGCGGATCTCATGCCTGATGATAATATAATGTTACTTTATAATTAAAGTAAATACCATGTTTACAATTTGAAAATGGCTGAGGAGACTCCGATCGAGAAGGTGTTGGACTGGACGTCTGTAAAATAAATATGGTTTAAGAAAAGTTTATAAAATGTAAAATAGAAAAAACATACCCTAGATTGGGGTGTGCTGACAAACTCTTTCTGCACATCAATGTCGAATAAAAGTGAGCAACTCTTACTTCCAGCAGAGAATATCAGCACTCTGCCATTTTCATGTCTGAATAAATCAATAAAGTATTTTAGTATACATATTTAATAATTATATTATCATATTTATGTATTACCCTGTAAGATAGAGCCTTCTAGCATCCAACGAGTTCTTAGTCTTTCCATGATGTCGTTTCAGAGGTCGCAATGGATTGCGCTTGTTGTTATGAAAAGTAGAATGCTGAAAATTAAGATATTAATAAGAAACTAACTTTATTAGTGAAATTATAATGTAATTAATTTTATTCACAGTGGTTAGAAGTTTTGCCCCTTAAGCTATTGGTCGATGGCTCAAAACCCCTCGAAGAAACAATCCAAAACTTTAAACAGTCTTACCGTAAGAAGTTTCTTCCAAACGGTATCGGCCAAATCAGAGGTGGAAGTAGTGGCGGTGATCTGAACAGAAATGTTGATTTAAAAAAGTTAAAAGAAAGTGAAGTAGAAATCTTAAGATAAATAATGGGTCAACTTTTGTTTTACCTCACTGAAATCTACAGGGAACATGATATCGTTATGAATCTCTTCCCATTTAGCTGAAACCAAATCGATAAAGAGAACTTCATGCTGGGTAACAACCAACAGACGCGTATCCAGAACAGTTTGGAAGTCTCCAGCTAAATCAGAAACATAGTGTTATATAGATGAACGGCTTCGTGGGGGGTCCTAACACATTTTGGCTCGAACGATGTGCACCGTACGCACGAGCTGAGCCGCTTATTTCACCTTATTATATGCAACTAGCAAAGTATTTATGAATTATAAATATTAAAATCTTACTTTGTTTTTCCGGTATTACGTGGAATTTGACAACTTCCGATCCAAATTCGAGACATAGAGCTGCTTTAGCTGATTTCATTAGAGTAACAATATATCTATCTGCATACGACGGATGTGGAAGACCACCCATATATATTAATACCGGAGCATCATTACTATAAAACATTTATTAGTTTAATCATCGAGGTGGTCCTACCTGTCCGGAACTGCAAAATCCATTAGTGGCATTGGATCGGAAGGAAAACAAGTAAAATGTGGTGGCGGGGTACTTAGAGACCTCCTATCTAGGTTATAAGTCATATATGATCCATTCTCCAGTGACATTAGTATTGTGCCATTTCGGGACCAATGGATATTCTGGATTTAAGTATTAATATTTAATAAATTATATATCTTACAGTAATATTCTGTTCAACTTGCACATCTTGTATAACTTGGTTTGTCCCGCATTCGTAGATCATCATATTGTTTGGTCCACAAAGTATAGCTAGGTATAATCCTTTACTTGAAGATGTCAGCCCGCTTATTCGAAAATCATCCGGGTTATCCATTCGTTTTTTCAGATATTCACTTGGTATGAATATGTTAACCGATAGGGTGCTCGGATCAATGGCGTAAATATTGTTGTCTTCAGTGCCTAAAACCGATCCGTTTTAAACTAATTTAATTGATTTTGTGCAAAATTTTATTACTATATTATCTATATAGTTAATCTTTAGACGAACCTATAAGCAAATTTCCAAATTCAAATGGTTTTTCTCGCATTGTCGAGTGTGCGATGTAGTATTCTTCCTCATTATCAAGCCTATCTAGTTTATGTTTATCACCTAAATTAAATAATAGTTCAACATTGAAAATATATATGTTACCACTAATAGAAAGCCTCAATATCTGTGATTCGGTGGTTATTATCATTAGCATGGCTTTACCAGCTACACAATGCATCGACTTTACTTCATAGGTACGTTCTTCTAGTCGAAGACTAACCGATTTATATATATCATCATCGCCCACTCTAGAAATAATGTAAAATTTAGAATTTTCATTTATTTATGTAAATTAGTAATTATAAGAAACTCACATATAAATAGTGTGTTTATTAGACGCTAAGTATAGAAGTCCCAAGTCCGAATCAAACGCCGAATTTATGATGCCAGAAGGAAAACCAAGTCGTTCTAGCTAATATAAATTAGTTTGAAAAGTCATTTATAAGTATAACTAACCGCCTTAGGTTTCACATAGTTTCTTGGATTCACATCGACCAAGCTTGCATTTGCGAATGTATCCCTGATCCTCCGCAGCATTCTATAATAAAATACAAACTATATTTTATTGAAGAAAATATCCATAAGAAAACAAAAAACATTCTATATATTCTTAAATAGTTCAAATTCAAAGTTAATTAGTGAGTTGCCAATAGGAAGTAACACTTATGTAAACTGGAATTGTATATCTGTGTAATATATTAGGTAAATGAGTCTTAGGGGTCAGGGGGTCCCTCACACAGTGCCTACAGCTCAATCAATATTAATGCCAATAAGGCACCGACAGTGGTGATTCACTAACAGAATTTAGTAGCCCCGAACCAGTCAATTAACAAAACTAGTCAGGATCTATGAAACATTCATTTTGACCAGCTATCTGTCAATATTAAAATTCACAGCTAGCCAATGGAAAGATGAAATGTTTCAAATGAGTATCTTCTCCACAGACTGGTAGTTATTTTATGAGATTTTCTACAACATGATCAATATGTGGTTAATCTTACTGATTTAGGAATTGGATTAAGTTTACTGGGTGTTCTTACTATTTATTTCAATTTTTTTTCGAAAGGATCTTAATTTGAATTATAATTATTGTGTCCGATTAAGATGGCTTTAGCAAGCGGGCGCAGTACCATTTCCCAAGAAACATGTTTCCGTTTTTATATATTTAATCAAAAATATTTTAAAATTATGCTAATTAAGTTGTCTGCAAAATTAAGCACAAACTGGTAATTCAAGAAGTAATGAAAGCAGTTTTTAGTGGGCAAAATTTGAAAACACAGTCAAAATTATACTTATGATTAATATTGTTCAACAGAGCGCTGTACTGGTGCAAAACAAACAATAATTGATAAATATGTACTAAAAAAAGATACAAGTTATTAGAGTAGAGTAGCAACCACACTAATTTTAATATTATTGTTATTATACAGTAGTATTTACAAAACCTCCATGGAGATTTAATATATACTTAACAATAATTGTTAGGGGGGGGGGGGGTGGTTTCGGGGGTTGCGAAATATAGTGATCGGCTATGAAAAGCAGCAGGATGTTTGTCCGTGCGCTACCTAGAACAACTATATTGTGCGGTAAATAACCTTGAAATTAGCGAGTGAATTTGATTCATCCAAACGCACTCAATTGGAACGACGATAAATAATCATAATGTGTTAGAATCAACACCCAACGGTAGTATTGAGCATATAATTATGTGTTGTAAAAAAGTTGAAGTATACCTGATGGAAATTGCAAAGGTAAACAGTTTTGTGCACCCATTGACTGAATGTTAGAAAAAGCTGTTCTCCTGGGAAGATTTCGAGAAAAATGCTATTCTTCTGAAACGAGTGATACAGGTACTAAATACTTGAAATACTTTCGTGAAACAGTAAAATATCGGAATATTTATAAGTGAACAATACTGTTTGAGTTTAATTTTCTATATGCGTGTTTGTATATTTCTGTGCACTTGGACGACTATTCTTCAAATAAAGAACTGAAGTCTTTTATGGCTTTTATGCTATTTAAAGCGTAATCGATTTGGAAAGTTAACTGTACTGAAAAATTATCTGGAAAACTTAACTTCATGATTTCGTAAAATATAATAAGCTTTTTGTAAAACGATCATTTCTATTTCGTTTCAAATTGACTAACTGATTTAAAGTAGTGTTAATACAGACAAGCTAATTCTGACAGTACTACGCCAGTACCACATGAAGTTTTACCCGTTTTTCTCCTACATTTTCATCGACACCGTATAAATACCTCTGCCTGAAAGACTAAAGATTACACCTTATCCGATAACCAGCAACTCGTTATCATCGGGATCAAAAACTATTCAATTAGACATAACATCGCAATATTATTTTGTCTCGCAATCTTCGATATTACTCCCTGTCATTTCATTTTCACGTTTTCAAAATATCTCTTAGAATTCAAATGTTGGTCCTTGTTACACAAATTACAATATTGAAAAACAAGTTTCCATGTTTGGTATAAATGAAGAAAGTTCTCTCGCAAATTATATTTTCTAAAAATATGACTTTCTTCACTTGTTTGCTCATCGTAGTTGCTCTCTTCGGATGCAGCGAGGCCCGGCCAGGATACGGTCGAGGTGGAGGATGGGGTAGGTTAAAGGATAATAGTTAGTGTAACCGTCTATTTCCAATAAAAAAATTTCATGTAACAATAGTTTTGTTTTCATGTCTTTGAATTATTCCAGAGTAACGTAAATCTTTAAATATATGAACTCTTTATTCAAAAGAAGTTTCGAAACCTAATAAAGGTATGTACATAGATGTATGATTGCAGGAAGTGGTCCTGATGCCGGTGGATTTGGTAACCAAGGCTTCCAAGCATCGTCCTTTAATAGCCAGCAAGGATTCCAAAGTGGTGGAGGATTCAATCAAGGAGGCGGATTCGGAGGAGGTTAGTCTGTTATAGGTCACAATGCTTATTCGTATTCGGTGTTCATTCAAAGAGGGACAATTTCCTGGTCTGAGCCTTATTGGCCTTGTCTATTATAGTGTAGGATAATTAAGAATAGAATTTGCAATCGTTTCAGGACCCGGCATGGGAATGGGAGGTGTCGGAGGTTACGGAAAGTAAACAGTATTGGCTGCACAAATTAGAAGGTCTTCAGAATATTACTTTAAACTGTGTATAATTGTTGTAAAATTGTATATATTTGTGAATGCAATTGTCTTCATTTGAATTGTAACTAAATTGTGACATCGAACTTCCTCGTAGAATAAATTCTTAGACATTGAAAACATCTTGCTTTGAAAGAATACATGATTGTACACGTATCGAGCATACTAGATTCGTGGACAGTGACACATCACCCAAACACTAAAATGTTCTTATAAAATGCAATATTTGACACAGTGGTCTATCTGGAATAATGTATTGGTCATGGGTGGTCCTATGCAGTCTGATCCCATCAATTACGGCTGGTTATGGGGTGCCATCAGGTGGAAATAGTAATCCCATTAGACCACCAGTAAGTTTATTAAAAAGATAGATAAATAATAGCTATAAGTTCTTGTTTTAGCTTTTTTTGGGAATTTGCATTACTCTTCTAAAAGAATATTTTATTCAAATAATAGTGAATCTGAAATCATGCAAATCCATGTAAAATGAATTATATTGGGTTGGGATCATTTTCCATACACATGTATGGGCTGCTTACCGTTTCCATTCAGAGGCCATGCTTCCGTCGAGACTGATATAGTCGGATTCAAAAGTACTACGGCCGTGTTAATAAGCAGGCGTATTTCAATATTTTGTCCGAGTAAGGCAGAGCGCAAGCAAGTTTGCAATCTGCTGATATGGCGCGCGTAGAATGCCAGCAGGCGCAGTGTTAAAAATGACGAAATACGAAGCATACACGGCCTCATTACTTTTGAATCGGACTATATTTAATATCAGCTTTTATGAAATACTGAAATATAGGTGACAGTATATATGAGTAAAGATACAATACCCAAAGTTGTTAATGAAAATATTTGCTTAACTTTCAGAACCCTCCGGTAATCAGTGTGCCTGTTATTCCGTGGCATTCGTCGTCCAGTTCTGATAGGCGAAACGGTATTTCTCTTTAACAATATATTCACATGGAGATGGAGTTCTATTAACATTTTAATAAAACTACGTTTTATTTTAATTTTTTTCATCTTTTGTAAAATAGATTTTGAGACTGCAAATGTGGTGAGATTAAGCGTATTGAGGAGACAAAGCTAAAACAAGAAGAGAACAGTGAAAAACCAACAATCCAGTAAGAAAAAAATGTTGTTAAAAACACTTATTATTTAAGTTATTTGGACAAGAGATCAAAACACTGTAAGGCCATTCTATCCTGCCCTCGAAATGGTGCCTGGGCACTTGTGGTACCAGCGATTGGAAAACAAGACGAGGTCGTGGTAAGTTAATTACTAATGTTCTCATTGGCAAAATTGATATATTAAACTTAATTAAAATAAAACAAATATTCAAAGTACATGCAACTGATAACACAGAGAACACCGAAAGCTAACAATCAAAAGTCTTTGTTAAGGCAACACAAGACTAATTTACAGTTTTACCGGTTATTTGTACTCAATACTAGCGAAAATGTTTGGTTTCAATCAAAAACTTCATTATATAGTATTAACAATAATCCTTTAGCACCTCGGAGGCGGTATTGCAGCCGAGAAACTGTTGACCTGTAAGAATGGACATTACAAAACAAAAGAAGGAAAAACGGTTAAGAAAGTCACTTGTATTCAACTTCCAAGTAAGGTCATTATTAATAATTGTAACTGTATTGATATATTCAGTTGATCCCGACAGTATCTACGACCCGTGTACAGGAACGGTAAGTATCTATATACAATATCAATGATTGAAAATGATATAATAATTTTATTAATAATTTTCTATTGCAGTGCAAGAAAACACCGCCTTCCAATGCCGGAAGAAAACAAAAAAACATATTATAAATGAGAGAGAACAAGTCGCTTAACTTGTAATAGTTGATTTTATTCTGAATCTAATAAATTAATCCCTTCCAATGCTGAAGTAAAAGTGATCATAGTTTATTAAAACCGGAAGTATAAAGGGGATCCTTATAAAATTAAACACAACTCACGGGGAATGCTCAGCCTATAAAGATATGAAATGTAAAACAATACGAAAGTATAGGGTACTTAAGAAGACAAACAAAAAAAGATAAAATCATAAAGAAACGCTTAGCTGCCTCAAAATAACAAGAAACACTAGAAACTGATGACGCTCTTCAAATATTAAACAGCTGAACTAAACGAACTTAAGTTAAGCAAATAAAATAATTACATAAACGTTCACTGAGAGAGAACAAGTCGCTTAACTTGCAATGAGATACAAATTCCTCCATTTGGTTTCAGAATACTGAGAAAATATGAAAACGGACGGCTTTAGGGTATGTTTAAAAAGTAAGATATTCAACACGGTACGCTACAGTCAGTTCTACAAAATAGGTTTCCAGCGATGTATCATGGATCTTGGTGTTATAACATAAAAACCCTTGGAACGATTTTCGGTTCATTCTTTGAAAATATCTCAGGTCTTATGGTTAGACTTCATGGTACCGTACGAGTAAGACTATTAATGCGGTGCAAAGAATAAAAAGAGAATTTCGGAATATTTTTCTTCACGTTCTTTGTAAAACCGCAGCTCTCTAGACACGGTTAACATCTAACTAATTAAACAAACTATATTATAACATTTAGACTGCTCGCTACTGGTAATTATAGCAATGTACTTATTACTAACGTCTAGAGCACGGTCAACAATAACAAAATGGAAGATACTTAAAAATGAGAACATAAAATTGATTCCTATAAAAGGGGGCAGTGAAATAGACAATAAACAATGTTGAAGGTTCCTAATTAAATGTAAGTTCAATTAATAAACTTAATTTAATGGGTGGTCCTTCTTATTCTTGGTCGTTAATTAGACGCCATAATTCGCTGTTGGCGGCTAGTTCTTGTTGTTTTTGCAGTTTCTCCTTAATACTGCTAGCAGTGAACTTAGAACGGAGACTGCGCTCGTAGTGGGGCTGCAGAGTAGTCCAGATATCCTTAAACATACTATTTTATTAAATATTATTTAAAAGTATCCGAATTCAGAACTCCTTATACTGTTTGATGTCAGCCTCATTCACTGGACTGACCTTACCCACTATTTTTGATTCAACACAAGTAGAGTAAATAAATGTTGAATGATCGAGTTTAATTTAGTTATCTATTTAAAAACAAACAAACCTTTCGCTGTTCCATTCTTCCGGCAATATCGAAGGTTTGGAATACTGCCGATAGCTGTAGAAGCTCCAACTGGAGGCGATCTTTTCTACGAGTAGCTTCAACAAAGACCGAGTACAATGTCATCAGACTAAATAATAGAGTTGAGAAGCATGAATATTGCATTTAACTTATATTTACAAGAATTCTCCTTATTTATCGGAAAGGTTCTTTTATGATTGTTCTCAGAATGAACTAGATACATTTACCAACCAAGAACAGAGTCGTTTTCTGTTACAGTAATTGTGTATGGTTGTCTAGCTAACTTACTTTTCATTCTGTTCTTCTACCGAGTTACGGCCACGAAGTTCTCTCAAACTGATTGCAGTTTGCATGAATGCACTGAAACATAACTATATATATGATGAATGGCTTAATGACATATTCATTGTTATTCTTGACAAATCATCCGTTTCCCTTAGTATTACTCAAACCCTTTCCTGTTATGAGGCATACTAGACAGAATAGTACACGTTCTGACTATTCTAACACACCGCTTGATATATGTCTGCTTGGGCGGCCTTGTGAACTCATCTGTCTGCTGCCCTTAACCCCCTCCCCCCCAATTTGCGCGCCAATTCAAACACCGTGCCACCGCTCAACTTTACCCCCCCC
>JAQGAV010000855.1:0-26089 GCA_034691345.1 Phasmarhabditis papillosa | reverse complement strand
TGACTAAAAAACTACTCTTTTTTGAACTTTTTTATGATCCTAAAGTACATTTCGGCCGACTTCGGCCGGCCGCGGCCGGCCGAGGCCGGCCGGTGCGGAGGCCTGCCTCAAACCCAATTTGGTGTTCGGTAAATCAGTTTGAAAGTGTCAAATCGGATGTAAAAATGAGAAATACTCGGATTTCCGGCCCGAAAGCCGGCCTGGTCGGGGTATTCGTGAGAGGTCTGTGTGCGGGATATTCGTAAATACGGTACAGTTTTATACCAGCTCTACTAACCCTATAAGATCTAATGTTAATATTTAAAAAAATAATGGCGCAAAAATCGAGCCACAGCTCGAAAATCGTAACTATGTTCGGCCGGAAGCGAGATAAACCGTTTTTACCAAGGCGCAAGCTAACCGAAAGCGAGCTCAACTGCACAACTCTAGTATTTTCTAATTTAGAGACACTTCGGATACTCTTTCGGATACTTCTTTGCTCTCATCGGAAGAACATACAAAACGGGCCAAACTAAATAAGAACACATTACAGAATATGAATGAGAAGCAGCTAAAGTAAGATTTGGTCGCAGTTCGTAGCTATCGAAAGAAGAACTTGGGCCCGTTATTCCAATTTTTAGCAGACCGACTGATAGTAAAGTTTTAGTTTTTTCTTCCCTGAGGTCAAGAAACATTTTTTAGAGGAAAGTGCATCCCCAATTCCTTGTAACTATTGTTTTTCCCAAAGATGAGTGATGTTATTTACAGTAAATACTGCAACAAGCTGCTAACAGAAATAGAAGAAGTTAATAGTCATCTACTAAGAGTTTTAAAACAAAGACAACATCAAGAAAACAGAAGAAACTCAAGATATAACACTATTACTGCCGTTTTACAGGCAATATCTCACAAAACAAGTAAGTAGCAGAGAACTTTCCTGCAGACTCCGCAACGAGCCGGTCCGTGAATTTTCTTTTGGAAATGTTTGACACGGTCGTGTACGCTTATTACGGAGTCTGTTTCTTTGATGCGGAATATAGGTTTTACGAGGGGTGGGAATTTCACGGCCAGCCCGGGCTGTGGCCGAAAATCCGAAAAATCGGCCCGGGTAGGACAGTTTTCATGAAACAATCCACTGATAACACTAAAAACTAACTTTTCATTGTGACTAATTGTGAAATAGACTACGCAATGCCAGGGCCGACATTTTGGGAAAGGGACCGGCCAGGGCCAGGGCTGTAAATGTGAGAAACGGGCCGGCCCGGTCGGCCTTTTCAAAGCCCTGGGTTTTACAATTACATCTTTCTACCAGTTCACCACCAGTTTTGGGCTGCTCTTGCTCTTGGGTCGATCGAGAAGCCGAACTAAATTTTTCACTAAAGAGATCCAATTCAGACCTCGCTGAAACACGACCCTGTCTTTTTGGAAAGTGCGAACTAGACCTTCTCCCAGACGCTGGAAGGCCTAGTAATATGAGTTGGAAGGCCTAATAATCTGAGTTAGCAACGCCTAATGATTACCCCCATTGAAGCCACCATAAGAATAAGAGCCTGTGAACTATATCATCCTAACTTTAGGCAATGACTCGAAGCTGCGGTTCTCATTTGAGCCAATCAATACAGTTGACGGACAGCGGGAATGGCTTCTGGCCATGAAAGCGATCATCAGGCTCCCACAGGGAATTCCGGATTACTTTAGGCAGAAGGTAAGCTAATGGAGTCACTGTTAATAAAGAGTAGTTTAGCTTTGGTCCGTATTGGCTGAGAATCATTTGAACCAGACAAATAAGGATTGGAAAAAGACATTAAGAACAACTTTATGTGAACGAGTTATGGATTCAGACGAAATGATACATTCACAAATTATAAAGGTCGGAGAATGTCAGACTTACAGTAACCCTATTCTGTTTAGGACCTTCACCGGACCGGATGGGAGGAGTTTCATGATGAAAAGAAACTGAAACAATTGCTTTTGGCTTATGCCAGGTAGTACATACAAATATGTCTTTCATTTATAGGAGCTAAGTTTTTTGTAAATATGTTGGATATATTTAGGTACAACAAGGATATTGGCTACTGCCAAGGCTTCAATGTTATCGGAGCGCTTATTTTGCACGTGGTAGACTATTCAGTAGAAGAATCATTGAAGGTATATAGGGTACAGTATTCTTTAGGAATGCGCAAGTCCGGGGCCGGGCCCATAGACAGTGTTCCAACGTCCTACACTCCATGTAATAAGAATATTTTAAAGCCAAGCCATGTCCTCTATCCTTAATCATCTTCAATATCAACACATTCGGGCTTCTCCGGCCCGGCCTCACAACTTTCAAAAAAGATGGGTACGGGCACGGCCTTGCGTTGCGCAGACATGGTATTCTAATACGATACAATGTTGCATAAAAGGAAGGATTCTAGGATCAGTCACAAACAGGGATACTATCCGGACAAGTTTCATGCTTGTAAGCGTGTTCCTTTAACAATGCAAAGTATAATAGGTTTTTAGTCAGAAAGTTAACTAACAATGAGCTTTCAAATGAACGTTACAGATCCTAATCTATTTGGTTGAAGACGTTCTTCCGAATGGGTATTTTGATCACTCGTTGAGAGCACTGTCAGTGGATATGGCAGTAATTAAGGATCTACTCCTACAAAGATTACCAAACTCTATGAAGCACTTGGAAATGCTACAGAAAACCTCAGGTACTAACCACAAAACAATTTATGAGAAGTCAAAGCTAGGATAATCTAAATCATGAAACTTTAGTTTTAATAAAATGGCAAAATACCGTAATTGAAGGTAATGAATACGAACCAGCACTTGTGAATGTGTTCTCAATGCATTGGCTGCTGACTCTCTATGCTACCTGTCTACCGCGTCATTGTGTCTATCGCATTTGGGATGCTGTAATGTTAGAAGGATCAGAAGTTCTTCTTAGAACATCAATTGCAATATGGTCTAAAATATCTAGGTAACGACCTATAATAAGAAACATCCTTAGATGTTAGCAATTTGTAAAATAGAAACGAATAATTTAGAAAGGTGTTAGCGACAAAATCAGCAGACCAGTTCTATATGACTATGGGTAAGATCAGCCAATCCCTTCTGATCATGAGCGAAAAAGAACAGAATTCTTTGATAAAAGTAAGTTCAATATGATTCCATGTAATGTGAAAAAACATTTCTTAGATGATGTACACCATGGCAGACTTTCCATACCCTGGGCTGTACGATTTGCGAGAAAAACATACCTGGAACATTCATCCACTATCAACATCTCTAAAGCTGCTACAAAACTTCAATGAAATTTTATCAGAAGAAAGCGACACAGAGGAAATCACGTCATGTTCAGCTTGTACAAGTATGAATTCCGCAAAAAGTATAAGCGAACCCAAACAAAGATTCAGCATCTTCCCGCCACGAAGACAACCAAACCACAAAGAATGACCTGACTATTCTAAAGAAGCAATTCAAGCAACTGCAGAGACAACATAAACTAATCAGCATCCCAATCGATAGTATGTTTGCAATAGTTCCAGATTTTAGATTTCGCAAGTTATAGACTCCTTTTACCAGTTCCCAGTAATTACCATGCCAACGCGAAAGAAGTTTCAACCCAATGAGATCTTCAATCACTTGCACATTCACCCTTTACCAAGGTAAAAACTATGCCAAATCTAAATTACGAACATATTGCAGTAAGCAACTGCTCAGTGTTTCGGGAGGACATATGACCCTGACATCGACTCCTATACAGCCGAAGGACAATGCAGCCAGAACCACATTTGACCAATTTAACTACAGTATATAATTGGAAAGTAACTACCAACAAATCAGCCAAAATAAAGGTTCTATAATGTAATCTAGAAACTGTGCCTATACATCACCACACCCCATCATGAAATATATTGAAGGATAAAAATTTATAACCTTTTTCATATCACAAATGAGAATAATTACATGCTAAAAGGACGTTAATCCAAGAATAAATTAAGCATTAAAATAAAACACAACAACGACCCATAATATTACAGGAAGGTGACTTTTAAAAAGCACCAGTCTTAGGCGCGGGATCTTGTGAACTTTCCCCAGATATGCAAAACGAAGACTGACGCGATGAATACGAGAGACATAACCAAAACGGGAACTGGTCCGATCTTCAATCCAGTTGAATCTTCAGTGTAAAAACGCCACAATCCACCATTATTTCCACCACCAGCAGCACGGGCGCGTCCAGAAGAAGCTTGTGTGGAACCTAGATGAAACAAATAATTTCAAGAAATGAAGAGAAGGGGACTCCACCGAGCAACCCAGATAACTGAGGCAAAAGAAAAATGTCTAAAGGGAAATGCAGAAATATTAAAAACTAACCGCCAGTACGACGTTGTCTAACTTGACCAGCAGCGGCACGAGGACTCTTACCAGTATCTGACATATCTGCAACAAAGAAACTAGTTAAAACATTCGAATAAGAAAAAATAGTTAGAGCAGAAATAAAATACATACACCAATGAATGTAAAGAAAGTAACAGCCAACGTTATAGAAATATACCCCTAGCGGAGCGGCATTGCAATAGACAATAAACGCCAACAGCGGAGAGCGATCGCGCAACAGAAATTGGCAACCTTCCAAGCGATTTGCAGTCCGGCTGCAGCGCACCCGCTACATATTTGTAGCCTCCGCTCTTTACACGTTAAAGGGGCTGCCAAACAGAATGGGCGCTATCCAAGCTCCGCCCAGTGCTCGTACGGTAACTGCAGTTTTTGAATAGCTACGTTTATTCGTACCCTCTCAGATTGGATCTGTTGTTAGTTGCCTTCTTCAATCTTACTTTGAATGTGGTTGCTATTATTCATTTTATATTTTTAGGTAATTTATCAGCAATAATGGGCAAGCTTACTAAGGAGGAAGAGGTTCTGCTCTCCAGCTGTTCTTCTGGAAACAGCAATAAGGCCAGTGCATTGTTCTACATCAATGCTGCTGTTATTGCCTCGGCCCCAATTTATCTGTTCTATGGAATCCATCAGCTAGATGTATGTTGCGACAGAACCACTCATATTACTAATTGTTTGTAGGCTGCAGAATCATGGATCATCTGGGCCATTTCAGCAATTGCCGGAACTTATCTGCTCCAGTTTGCAACCAAGAACCAAAAGAATCTCTTCAAACACTCGTGAGTTTGTACTTCTTTATATAAGTGTCGCCGATTGTTGACTGATCAAATTGAAACGGTATCTTTGCGTCTGAGGAAGGCTGCACACATATTGTGTTTCGTTCATGTCAGTGAGCACGGGAACACCAATTTTTCTTACGGAATTGTATGCAGATTCCTGTTAGATAGCTAGTGCTCTAAAACATAATTTCTTTCTTTAGTGTGTTGCTCAAGAGAGGTACAGCTGTGGATCGTGAAATCAGCCAAAAGTACGCCAATGACAAGAAGATGACTACAAAAGAAAAGGAGGTTTGTATTTTCTTCATTTTTTGGAAAGATGCTTTTTTCTTTTTATAGGTGTTAAATGACATTTTATTTATGTTCATTTGTTTTCATTATAATATGTTAAACATTACTTTTAGGAAAGGGCTCTCTTCCGCAAAAATGAAGTTGCCGATTCCGAAGCTACTTATTTGTCCATCTTCTTCGTCAATGTTCTCTTCCTAACCATTCTTTTCGTTCTGGCATTCTTTGCTTTTGCCAACGTTAATCCTCTCTTCCACACACTTCTATCTATTGTTGGAGCTTCTGGTATTGTGGCTTTCCTCTCTACATCAAAGAACTAAATTTTCAATGTTTCACCATCAGTAATTTATTGTTGCTTATTTACACGGGCGATTGTTGTATTTTATTGTATTTATTTTTACTAGACATTTCAGTTTAGTGGCGAATAAAAGTTTTATCACAATCTTTGATTTTTTTTTCATTGTTCCAATTGTCTATAAGGTACCGTGGTCTACAAATTAGGAAGGCCTCAATGTATTTGTAGAATGCTCGTTAATCCCAGACCTCCTCGTGATGCGAGAGACCGCTCTCCCATCGCTAAGTATTACGACGAGAAAGGGAACGTACTCCGCTATCCACAAATGGTACGGAACGGCAATGGAAAGGTTATCTTGTTCATAAGGTCTAATTAATAAGCTATATTAGATTCACAGAATTCCGCTGAAAACAACCGCGTCTGTCGAGTATTTGTGTGCTGAGTCCCCTTCCAGAGTATGGGTCCGTATTACAAACCATATAACTGATGCTCTTTGTCTTGTTGAGCCGTGAGTTTTCTTTTCTTTGAGATTATGAGAGCGTTGTTTGAGGTGTGAACTCAAGAAAGCGAACAATGACATTGAGATTCGTTTATATGACTACTACATGGCCCCAATAGAAGAACGTGTCTATGCTAGATCTCGTGTTGTAGAGGTAAATGATTTCGCTATTTTACTAGGTCCGTACCTGAAATTCAGATTGACAAAGACGATGATAAGAAGTTCATGGTTCTTTTTATCGATTATGGCGTTTCGCATTGGGTTCGCCGTGAGGTTGGATCTGTATCTTAATTCCCATTTTATATTGTTTAAATAGTGTTTGGCAGAATTGCCAGATGACCTGTGGTATCATCCTTGGCAAGCAATTCTTGTCTCCGTCATTGATTTTATGCCTATTCACGGAGTTAGTCAGGTATATCTAGTCAGCATTGTAAGGTTCATGTTTCGCTTCTAGGCACAAATTTGGACTGAAGAGCAGAGAAGCATATTTCGAGATGTTATAAGTAGATTTGAAAGATTCAAGGTCAAAGCGCTCATGGGTTCAGCTGTGCAAAATGACAGTAGAAGTCCGATCAAAGTATTTTGTATATTAACACTGGAACTAATAGTTTCCTCCAGGTCGAACTTATCGGATTGTCTTCTGAGTTGGACACTATTGGAAAATCCATCTCAGTTTTGTTTTGTTCTAAGCTAAGTGGTAAGATGGTACCTCGGGTTGTCGGGGATGCATCTAAAGTGGAAATTGATGAGAGTGCGTGGTTTTCCGAGGTAAGCTAGATTTTGTTGTTTTGAGTAATTATTTTATTGTTAGATCATAGAAGAGGAAGTTGTGCCCTTCAGAGCCGTTTTCCCAGTAGACTGGAAGCAGGATGATGGTTCGAAAGTAAAACAATTGGATCAAGCTTCTGTATGGAAAGATTGGTCACCGGAATCTACGAAAATTAAGCCTCTCACAGTTGAGTGGCTACGTGGTGAAGGGTAAACTACTACCGATACGGTATAGTATTGTCTGCTCTTTAGTTATTTTGCAAATACTTCGTGTTTTCTTGCCAGCGTTGAAAGTCTACATTCAAAATCTCCGTATGAGTGGTACGCCAGACCTATCATGCGAACGGATTCAGGTTAATAATATTAGAAACAATTATTTTATTTTATTTTTTTAAAGAAATCACTGACGATAACAAAGCAGCGCTCATTGCCCTCGGTGGTGATATCGAATCTGAGTCGGCTTTTGGTGGCGAAATTCGCGCCATGATTCTGGCGGATGAAGAGCTGCAGGCTAAGGCAGAGTTATTGGATGGTTTCTATGGTTTATCCGAGAACAGACATCCTCACGACAAGGAACAAATGTATATATTGTGTATGGTTATGTAATCATTTAGTTTTTAGGATGCAGTGGTTGAGAGAAAAAGAAGAAGTATATGGAATTGTTTGCGTGAGCCATAGCTATGGACAGTTCACGGGTGAATGGCAACGAGTACAGGTTCGCAGATTTACCTTTTGTTCTGTAGGGTCTATTTATTATTTCGATGTATCTACCAGCGCGTATATATAGAATCATTTTTCGAATGAATGAGAGTTAGGAAAATTGAAATTTCATTTAATCAGGGATTTGTTTTCAGGTACTGGAATGTAATCAAATTGCCAAATATCGTTTCTTGGACACCGGCGGTATCTCTCATGGCCCACCTGGTGGCATTTTCAAAATTCACCCAGAGTAAGCTCTTAGTAGTTTTATTCTAGAAGTTCGTCGGTGTTACGGCATAAGTTTTGAAATAATTATTTATTTGTTAAACTGTTTCAGACATTGCAAATGGCGTCCTTTGTGCGCTCATTTTGCTCTACATGGCTACCGTGATTCTGATCCGCAGATGAATCCGCAGAAAGGCGAATGGTCCAACGAAGCAAAATCTCGGTGGCTGTCGCTGTTAAGAAACGACATTCCTGTGGAAGTTCTTGTCTTAGGTAAGCGTAGGAAAACTTATCTGCTAACATTCTCATTTTAGACAGAGGAGATTACGAGATGCCTCAGCAGCCACAGATATTCGATCTACCGCACGTAATATGGGCTAAATCCGTCAGGGTATGTGGAGGTGAAACTCCGATTACCGATGATTTTGTGAGGGCAGCAGTTAGAGGAAGGGCTGCCATTCAGGAAGACGCTCCATTCAAATGGAGTTATTAATGTTTCTTGTTTACCAAGTTGTCTGTATATTTTTGTTATTGAACTGTATATCGTTGTTCTCTTTTGAATAAATATGAACTTTTAATTAATTATAAAAAAATTAAATTCACATTTGTTAGTTGAAATTGAATGGAACTATGGGGATTGACACGAGCTCATCGGGAAGTTCCCTATCGTTACTATCTCGCTCACATGGTCTAGGAACTGCAAACTGGATGAGAAACAGAGTATGCTGAGATAAAATAGCATTCGAAATGGAGTCCGCTGAGATCGCCCAAATTGGGAGATGAATCTACTGAGAGTGCCCAAATTAGGAGATGAATCTACTGAGAATGCCCAAATTGGGAGATGAATCTACTGAGAGTGCCCAAATTGGGAGATGAATCTGCTGAGAGTGCCTGATCGTCGGCACATAAAAGAAGCTCGAAATGTAAGAGTGGAATATTCGTTTACTTTGGTTGCAAGATGTTCGCGTGGCTGCTTTCTCTCTCTATTCTACCTTTGCTATCGCTCGCCATTTTCGGCTGTGGAAAAAAAAGAGAAACGGTTAGTCAGCAATTAATGTTCGACGGTCCCCATCTAGTAGTGTCACTTCCACTATCGACAATATCGTGCATTCATATCATCTTCGCTCTATTATACTATTAAGGCTCATGACAAGTCGAAGAAATCGATCAAATCTGAGAAATCAGCCGCCAGTGCTAAATCCAAGAAATCTGCTAGTTCAAAGAAGAGCAAGAAATCAAAGAATGTATGTTTGTTGCTAGCTATTCAAATTAATAGTGAGATGTCTATTTCTAGACTGCAAAGACTGGTGCTTCTTCCAAGTCCGGAAAATCTAGCCGCAGTGCCAAAATTGGCTCATCAAAGGTAAATATCATGGATAAGCGGATGCAGTATTCTACACAGACAGAGTTTAATAAGGAATCAATGCGCCATAAATTTGTTGATCCAATCTTTATGATACTGATTACACTGTATTGATATATTGTTACAGAAGTGCTTCAGAAAACCATATGTTTAGGCTAATGCTACTCTTAAGGTCGCTCCAACCGCTGATGTTGTAGACAGCCAAGTATCCCTAAAGAACCAGCCTGTGATCGAGGAGAAGAACCTTAACCTGACTACCGTACCCCAGGAGATGACCTACAGCCCTATTGGCGGAATTCAGACCATCAAGGTTTTCAACAAGACAAACGAAGCCAGAGTATTCAAGGTAGGAGAATACAAATAATTATGGAGGAACAAATGTGCAAATCTTCAAATACATCCTGGATTGTCTGACCGAGAACCATGAACCTCATGAGTAGTTTCTAGTATTCGTATGGTTGATACAGTTTGCGACTATTTTTCATTAAAGCGAGCTACACTAACCCAAATCTATTGAACCAGCTAAACACAGAATGTAATAAAGTGTTCTTCTTTCGACTTCTTTTTCGTAATTTGTAACATTTATTTTTTATTTTTCAAGAAGATTTCATTGAAACAATATACATTTAATTGAATTTTTTTGTGCAGCGGTCCTTCAAGTGCAAAATATGTTTCTAGGTAAAATGCTCCGACAACCAGTTGTACAGAGTTCACCCTGTCTACCAGATTATCGAAGAGGGTCAGAGCGGACAGATCGAGGTTCTCAGACAGAATGGAGCCGCTAAGATGGATAAGCTGATTTTGGTCAGCAGAAAGGTGAGCAGTAACCGATATTAAGCCTCTCGATATCATTTCACGGGGATCCGCCAAAATAAAGGCGTTTTGAATCCAAGAGCCTTTGTCTCTGGGCTTGATAGGAGGACGAAAAGAGGTTTGGAAATGAATAGATAGCAAAACGAAAATTGAGTAATAGGACTAAAATCATATTTTGTTTTTCAGACTTGTGGAACGTATAAATCAGCCAAGGAGGAGTTTGTCCAGGGAGCCAATCAGCCTCAGCATATGCTAGCCGTACCACTCATTGTGGAGGCATAAGATAACAACAGCGCAGTGTATGCGCCAAACAATAAAGAGTTTGAAAAAAATGTGTTTTTGTTGTGTTTGGGGAGAGGAGTGCAGCGGGCCGTGCGGAATATTGATATTCTCGGGACCAATATTCAACTTATTATAGTCGACGGATGAATCGTTGCAAAGGTGTACTGTAGAATTTAGAAGGAGCGCGGAAATCGAAGCTGAAAAGTCGCGCCCTCTGAACGATTTTTGATTTTTGGCCAAATCCTAGGAATGCAGTGGTAGACTCACTTAATGATAGTTAGCCTGAGTATGCAGGATAGATGGCCTATCCAGGGTCCTGCCGCTATGATAAAGTTCTGAACTAAATTCGTCAAAAGAAAACTGGTTTTTCATGATCATATGTTCTTAAAACGAAAGAAGGTCATCAGGTCGAAGTGAAGTTTTTGGAATAGGAGATTTTTCTCTCATTTTGTCGGGTGACCACTTTAGTCACTTTTGCTTTCTTACAGGCATTTTCGAACCTCTGGTCGAGAATTTTCCAAAACTTTCTTCTCATCTCAGTCTTCCAACAACTCTGTTTAAAGTGACTGCTACGGAGCATAGAAAAAGAAAGATTTTATTTTCTCTTCAATTATAAAAAACCCTCATTTTATAAAGTCACCTAAATCGGTTTCGCTGTATGAAAGTAGCTCCAGTTTATTATAAAATCGTACATTTCACACAATAATAGTTGATTTCGGCCATTCATTCCGGATTCTTCTGAGCAAAGACAGCTCTTTTCTAACATTCAGTTTTTGGCTGCACGAAAGATGGAATGAGTTCACCTTGAACTCGAAACTATATTCATTTCACTTAAATATGTATCTTCAACCTTTGTTTTTCCAAAGGGTTAATAAAATTTGTTTTTTGGCTTCTGTTTTCCTTCTAACAGTAACTTTCCTATCCTATTTTCCACTTCAAACAAACTTTCTTTCTTTCAGATGTTATTTCACTATCTTGGATACTTATCCGTGTCCTTATCCAGTCTTTTAATAATATGTCAAATTCTGTATTTGCCCATGATTCTAAGGTCCAGCTACACTTCGAAGGATGCGCTTAGAGAACGAATTGCTGGATTTAAAGTGAGAATACTGTAAAATATAAAAGTGTCATAAATTATTGAGCACATTTTATACGAAATATAGTTTTTTTTATACAAAAGTAGCAAGTTTTTAGCGATATAATATCAATCAATTTTCAAACTAGATACCTACAGATAGAAGAAAATCCTGACACATAAATTTCTTCCTGGGAATCAGCTCAGCTAATGAGGGAATGGCCAGTATGGTGTTTCAAACTCAACACCTATTGTATACCAGTTGAAGTTTTTCTTCTTACTGTATCCTATCGGCCCATGCCGGTCGATTTTTGAAAGGCCATTCCTTATTAGGCACAATCCATTTATTTCAGCTAACACAGTTAATTTCAGGCAGCTGATTCGGAGTTCCAGGCAATTTACAAAGGACTGTCTGCTTCCTCGGTCTCGAAGAGATCTACAGTAACCTGCGAACCAGGACTACCGGGACCTCGTGGAAAAGATGGAGAAGATGGTCTTCCTGGAAAAGAAGGACTGACCGGATTAAGAGGAATTGATGCGAGAGACCAAGTAGAAGAACAAAAGTGTATTGTATGTCCAACTGGACCAATGGGGCCTATTGGAGCGCCAGGTAAACAACACTCATTATCACGGCTCGCCGTGCCGTAACCCAACGAGCAGAGCAAAATGGGATGGCATCAACTTGTTGCACGATTCCTGGATTTATTTGAGAGTCAACTTATATTTAGTTTGGTACCGCTCTATAGCCCGTAGTTTGATCTGGGAATTGAGTTTTATGGAGAAAATTAGTTCAGCAGTTTAAGAGAAAAATTAAGTTTAATTTGTATATAGGGGCACAGTCCTTTGACCCCACTGCAGCAGTTGGCGAGCCGTACTTTCTAAAAATTGGGCCCCGTCTCAGGTCTGAGTGTGGCGCTGCTACCACCTATTCGGGATTTGCAGAAACATATATATTTTGGAAAACTTGAAAGTTATATGTTAAACAAATTTAATCTAGTAAGATATGGTGTAAACTGTCTGTTTAGGTGATCGTGGTGAAGATGGCGAGAAGGGAGACAAAGGATCTCCAGGTGTACCAGCAGAAGACGGAGTCGACGGTAGGTAGAGAAATTTATAGTTTAAGTTGGACTACCAAAAATAAGAAAAGCCTATATCAGAACTGCTATAATATATAACAAACAAAAGACGTCAGACTGCGGTTACATACATTGGCTTCCCCAATTGCGTATTTGTATTTTTCTGAACATTCATTATACAAAATAAAACTAGTAAAATAATATTTTTCTAAAAACAAACAAAAAATTGCTCTTCGAACAATACAATGGAAGTTTAATTTGCCACAGAATGAGCGATTTTTGAAATTTTAAACAACACCGTTCACTGCCGTCTTTTTTTGTTATGGACTATCGAGAAGGTAACTATTTCAATGCAATCATGTTTACATTTTTAACAACATAGTCATGTTTTGTTCTGAAATAAGCAGTTATGTTTGTGGTAGTCCAGTTTAAACTCCAAGCATTTATCCGGGATACCAGCAAATCTTTAACCAAAGTATCCAAATAACTTTAAATAGAGTTATAGAAAACTTCCCAGACTTTTTTTAGGTTTTATGGGTATGGAAGGTGACATTGGTGACGATGGCTTTGTTGGTAGGCGGGGTGCTAAAGGTCCTGACGGGAAGAACGCTCCGGGCGGAGTTGGACTGCCAGGTCCGAAAGGAGCTGTGGGACCAATTGGACGAGCCGGATCACAAGGACCAAGAGGAAAGGTAAGTATATCTAAAGGGAAATTACGCATTTTATAAACAAACCGATTGTTTTAGCAGTTTGGCTTTAAACAGCAGCGTTTATACTATCATTTCGGTCTGTCCTAGAAAAAGACAGCTTGTAGAACGAACTGATAAAGTCATTTCAACCGACTGATAAATTCGGTCATGTTCCAACCCAGAGGTGGTTATCCGGCCGGGCCGGCCTAATTTCCGACATTCCGGCCCTGCCCGGCCTGGGCTCAAAAATATCAGGCCGGGCCGGATAACCACCTCTGGACCAGCCTGGACCCAACTTCGGACAGTCCTTGCTGATATATCCAAAAATGAAACAATCCAATTGTTATTAGACACCAAGCCGACCCGGCAAGTTTGAACGCTATACCGGCGATCGCCAAAATCTAGTACTCAAATCATCTTAATTTCAGAGAAACTACATCTATGGACCCGCCGGAGACATCGGACAACCAGGACCAAATGGATTAGACGGAAAAGAGGGAAATATGGGAGACAGAGGACCGAAAGGTAGGGAAATGCTCTTACTGGCGTTTGAGCTCTAGTTAGTATGCAGCTGACGGGCTCAAAGCCAGTCCTTCAAATGAATGTTACAATCAGACAACGGATAAGTTGAACCGGCCCGCTAGAGCCCGGCTCCGGCTGAAGTTCAAGCATTTCCAGATGGACCTGCCCGGCCCAAAGAGCCTCCCTTTGGTCCGGTCCTGCTTGATCCATTACGAAAACTGGTTACAACGAGCCTATTGGTGTAACTGTATTTAACATTTGCGACAACTAGCTGTATTACAGGAGCCCCTGGAGAAAATGGAGCGGATGCAAAGTTCTGTCCATGTCCGATCGAGCTACAAATGGTTATGGATAAGTCGGTATGTGATTAGACAAAGGAAAATAAAGCCCAAATCGCACTACAACTAATTCTTGGCGCTCTATTATGATACCACAGGGCTGTCTTAACCCAGATCCCTCATAGGGCCGGGCTTTTTGTACTATATTGAGCTTGAAAGTGTCAAATGGGGTGTAAAAATGGGTAACTATCGGCCCGTCGGTCCTACCGTGAGAGCTTTGTCTTAACCTCACTGGTTGGATTTCGTTACTGATGGAAAATGTATAGTGGAAATAAGGAAAACAAACAATTCAAGGAGGTGAAAATTCAAAGACAACTTAATTCTGAGATAAAGTATTATTCTCTATTCAGCGTCGTCCATCTCACAGGGTGAAGGATGTTATGCCACCTGCAGCAACAACGACAGAGGCATCCGCAACTACGTAAGCAATCAATAATGAAAAAATAAATCGATACTTTAGCGAATCCTCCTTGGAATCATTAGTCATACTTGGGAAGCAAGTTGACTCCGAAAACTTCGGTATCCGCCGTAAACAGACTCTTGTAATCAGTCCACCTGCCTCTTCGGCGGATAACACTCCACATGCTCCGGCCACCCGCGAAGATACGGCAGAATTGGTCCCGGAAAGAAAAATTAGTGAAACGACAACTACAGAATCACTACAGACCACAGAGGAAGTAACTACTACTGACGCACCCGGTTAGTACCCGACAGTTTTGGAGAAATTATGAAGTCTGGCACAATATTAGGATATATACGAGGCACAGTGGCCAACAGGCAGTGGGTTGACGTATTCGCTTCCAGGTGGTACCCTCGCCAAAAAAAACCCTGTCTTAGATACCAAAGACTTGCACCAAAAGCCTATTGATCTTACTGTTAGCATTTTTGTAGAAGTCATAAATCGTAAATATGCTCTTTTTATGTGAATTTGGGCATTGTGCGGCATTTTAACGCTGCAATTAGACATCAAAAGTTTTGGTTCGTTGCCAGACTGATTGGCAAAAAACGCCGTGTGGAGACAATTTACTGCAACTACCAAAATATTTAACCAATATATTTAGTTGTAACTTCAACTGAGATGAAGAAAAATGAAGTAACAACCAGTACAACAGAACAGCCAACAGTTAGTAGCTCATCCGGAGAGACTAGAAGCGAGGATCATACAACGGTAAGCAATTTAGCAGAAACAGATAAATTAAAATATTAGGTTGTTTAGTATGAAACAGTCAGTAAGAGAAGTTAGAAAAGTTCTAAAGAACAGTTAGTCATTACAGGTAGATTTCCCACCAGACTTCAACAGGAGTATGGGAAATACACTTGCTTCATCTACGGAAGATTACAGCCAAGAAATAGAAACAACTACTAGGAGAAGATTCATATACATCACTAAGAAACCAAGAAAATTCTACTAGCATTTCAGTTAACTATCAATAAAGATGCATGCAGAAATATAAAAACAAGTAGAAGTCGTTGAGCTAGCCCTTCATGAGTTATAAGGATTGTTATCTAGTTTCGATTCATGTTCAAATGGGAAGGCGATTCCATCTATTTGAAACATTTAGAGCACTTCCGAGGATCCTGAGCCCCGGCGCTTTGTGTAAACATTAAAAATTGTCCCTGGACGAGTTTAAATAGATTCTACTCAAAGAACATTTTTTTAAAGTATACAAACTTTAAAAAATGAGCACAAAAGCCGCCAAAGGTAGCACAACAATTAACCAAGTCTAGTCCTGTGACCGCAGGGGAGGTCAAAGGACAGTGCCCCTTTATAAAAATTGAACTTAATTTTTCTCTGAAACTATTCAACTATTTTTCCACAAAAAACACATTTCCGTAGACTAAACTACGAGCTATGGAATGGAACCAAAATAAATATAGGTTAACTGTCAAATATATCCAGAATTGTGCACCAAGTTTTCGCTATCCGATTTTCAAAACCGGATTTTGCTTGCATCGTTGCGTTAGGGCGCGGCAAACCGTGATTTCGGGATAGAGTTTTTAAAAAATTTATCATCGAATTCGATGATAAATTTTTCGACAATTTTTATTTTGTTGTTTCACGCATTTGTGTATATGTTAGAAAACAACGTATAGTGTTATGCTCTTCAATTTTGAATCATATAGTTGTATTCACTATGTGCAGATTTAAAAAAATCCTTGATGTCGGAAGACACCAAGCCCTTTGTTTATTATTCCTCGTTATTTCGCCACGCTGCTGCTAATCCAAGATCTTCAGATTCGTTTACTCTGGTTTTCATTCTGGCTATCATGTCTGGGAACACGGAGAAGAGTGTTTTGTTTGTCTGTCTAGGTAATGTTGTCTGTACTCCTTTTTAATATATCCGAGTTTAGGTAATATTTGCCGTTCACCTATTGCGGAAGCTGTGTTTCTTGATTTAATTACTAAACGAGGGGAAAGAGAAGGGTATGTATAACTATTAGTTGTGTTTTTATGATTCAGTTGTTTCAGATGGAAAGTCGACAGTTCCGCAATTATCGGCTACCATACAGGAAAGAATCCCGAAAGAAGAGCGCAGTCTACCTTAAAGAAGTTTGGGATCACAGATTATGTACACAAGGCGCGAGTGGTATTTTTCATTTGTGATAGTGTATTAACTGTTCATTCTCAGACGTCCACAGCGGATTTTCGCAATTTTGACTATATATTCGGCATGGATGACAGTAATTTAAGGTTCGTCGAATTTTCAAACCTTGTATTTGTTGTATTTTTAGCGATCTACGCGATTTGCAGCGGATGGTCGGAGCTGATTCGAAAGCGACACTGAAGCTTCTCGGCGAATATGATCCTGAAGGCCATCGAATCGTTCCTGATCCGTATTACGAAGATGGTGTGGAATTATTTGAGCAGGTAATTCTTCATGTTTTATATTAACGACAAATTTCTTGGAGTGTTGTATTTACTAGATTATATCTGGATGATTGCAGCGATTTTTTTTTCTCGTTACTAGCTTAAAGACAGTATATTTGTTCAGGTTTACGATCAGTGCGTTAGATGTTGCACAGCTTTCCTGGATAGTTTGAAGAACTAATTTATATAGTGATCGTTGTTCATTTATATGTAAGTAAAGTATATTCCTATTGTTCGCATTTTTTTGATCTTCCATTAATTTGGTTTATATTTTAACTTAGACTTTGTTTACTTAAAATTGTTTTCAGTATGGGCTCTGTGATGTATTTGGTGCTGCGTAGGGACTTGATATCTTCTTTACAATGGCCCGTTGGTGCAGTTTGTACACAAGCAGCACATGCAGCCAGCGCAGTTATATGGCAGTTCAGGTATGTTTCCATCTAATTTCTTAGGGACTTCGTTCTTCAGGGATGATGCTAATACTCTTGAGTACACCAAAGATCTCGACCATATGCACAAAGTAACACTAGGGGTAAGCTTTCCAGAGTTATTGAATATTATTCTACCGCATAGGTTGATTCCGAGGACGATTTGCGGAAATTGGAACACAAACTAAAAGAGAAGAATATAGACCACAAGGTTCGTGATTTTGTATAATTTTTCAGATTTTCCTATTTAGGTATGGATCGAAGATGACATGGCAGTTTGCATAGCACTCAAACCCTATCCAAAAGATGAAGTCAAGAATGCAATGAGGGGCTTAAAACTATTCTGATTTTTTTGTTGATAAATCTTAATTTATTTGTGTGTGACATGTGATTGGAGACATTGATCGAAGAGTGATTAATGAGGGGATAACATACTGCTCACATATTGATTCCCTCGTATGATTCTAATTGTTCTGCTTCTTGCTTGCTCTCCTTTATTAGGCTTAACGTGTGATGTAAGCCTTCCATCACTTGGTCTGCAGTCTTTACAGGTAACGTTTGTATCGTTCATAGCTTTCCTTAATTTCATTTGATATAATTTATTAGTTAGTGTCATCTTCATTGTAGTACAATGGATCATGGTTTGTCATCGCTATTCGAGAGCCTTCCTCCAGTTTTCTTCCGGCTAATATCACTTCTTCCCTGATAAAACTTCAAGTTACACAGGATGACCAGCTCAATATGACAGAGTATCACACCTGGTAACCACGACTTACTATAAAGAATTCTTAATTACAATGCTCGTAGCAAGTAATTGTTTCTAAATTCCCTTTATTGGGATACATTGACAGACAAATCTTTTAAATTTGGGAACAAACTGATATTAAGAGGACAATCTAATTTAATATAAAATTTTACAGCCGATCCTTTTGTAGAAAAAAAAATTGATTTGATAGTAATAGAAATTCACACGCAGATAACTAGAATTTAGGAACAATGTTTGCATGCCTCCTTTACACGGAACATGGAATAAAGTGGAAGACGGTTACAAAATGTCAACAAGAACTGAAAATGGGCTGTTGTACTCCAGTAAGATATAAATAAGATTTGCCTTCGCAGAACAAACTTTGGAAAATATAGTACTAGCAAGACCATTCGGGCACAATAGAGTCATTCCGCAAAATATTAATACCGGTAGTCCAACACTTTGATAGGGTTTCTACCAGTACTGGTTTCAAAACTGGAAGATTTATGTAACACAAATTGTGAATCCAACCTCTGCAATCATACCAAAATGTACAACAATGATAATTACAGTTTCATTGCGTGCAGTTTACCATGAATACTCTGGAGAACAGAACGAAGAAATGAATATGGTTCTATATGGATGTGCACAATATCAAAAATCAGGTATTATGTTGTTGAACCATGAAGTTTCTGCAAGTAAAGTTTCTGTAATCCTGCTGCATTTTTCGCAGACGGGGAACCGAAAATAAAAATTACACATGGAACAGTTAATTTTTAGGCAAATGCAAGAGTGGTGAAGAGTTATTGTTGATTATGAGCAATTCAAGACATCCACAAACACTGCAGGTCAGTTAGGACATGTTAATAAGGTAAAGCAGGGCTGGCAAAGTTGCGGGCCGGCCCGGGCCGATGTTTCAAAAACATGGGCCGGCCCGGGCCCGTCTTTTTTTTTTGGGAAACATCGGAAACTGTGCAAATGTGTTATAAAACATCGAAGCCCGGGCCGGCCCGGGCCTGAAAATTAAAATTTCATGGGCCGGCCCGACCCACCCCTGACTGTACGAATGAAAGGGCTTTGATAATTGTCGCTGCACACTCTCCACACTCCGTGTATTATTGTGCTCTCTCGCTTGCGTGCAATTCCCATCCCATATACGCTGCACGTAGGGGTGCCTTCATTCAGATTTGTTTGACCACAGTTTTGCATGCATGGCACAACACAGCCCTCAGTTCTAAACTGGGGGCTGTGTTGCGTTAGGAGGACAGCCGTACGGTGCTGCCGTACGGTGCTGTCCTCCTTAAATTTTGGAACTTTATTATCTTTTGGAGAGAAAAACTTTAGTTAAATGTTCTTTCAAAAAAAAAAAAAAAAAAACAACAATAAAAGTGAACCCATATTGAACCAAAGTTGTATCAGCTCTTATAAGATCCGCCTCATTCGAAAGTATAAAGTCGAATATCCAGGATGTACCGGTTGTTTGTTCAGAAACACTCTTTTCAAATTTCATAGTAACATCTTTAATAAAATGAAGTGAGGTTTCTTCAAATCTTTAGATCCATCTTTTTATAAAGCAATATAGTCTAATTCAAAAGTAATACCGCCTGGTAAGCTGCGTATGTTATCATTTTCAACACTGCACCCGCTGGCATTTTACGCGCGCGGAACCTGCAGTCTCAAGTTTGCCTTCATTTCGTATGTCTCATGGTCAGACGAAAATTTATTTTTGCTCCTGCGCCATATCTAATTTTACACGGCTGTATTATTCTTGAATCCGACTATTAGCAGCGGTATTATATGAACATGAATGGAAGAGTTTTCTCGAAAAGTACATTAGGTCTATTTTTTATAATGCGAGCGCACTTATATATTGGATTTCTTGTATATTTCTTTGGATTTCCGCGCTCCTTCCGTACACGCCTGCAAACGATACTGCGTTGCAAACCTATCTCTTGCACCAGACTATAGTTCGTTTAAAAACTAAAAAACAAACCTCTTGACTAAATTGATTTATCAGATAATGTTTTAAAATTGGTTATATAAAAGTATCGAATCATTTAAAAATTGTTGAAAAAGCTTTTAGCAGAGATAATCCTTACAACGTAGGCGTGTTTTTCAGCTTTTGAAGCTTTTAAAAGGCTTTAACAGGCGGTTGAACTATAGTCATCACCGAGAGTAATAATGGAGTGCCACTTGAGTATATATAGGATTTTTAACACCGCACCTGCAGGCAAATTCCACGCGCGTACTTGCAATGTACAATATTGAACGGAGAGTAGCCGCCAGATGCTGGCGCGGTGCTGTCAAAAGGGGCTCAGACGAGTGTGGAATTCTTTATACTCCATCATTACTTAAGTTTCGAAGTATGCTACAAAATTAATGTTCTAATGTTACAAAAATGTGAAATGAGCCTTTGAATAATTCGAAAAAGATATTAATAGGTTCGACCTAAATAAAACACATATTTTTGTTTTTAAATTCAGGCAGTTTGAGCTTTTGACTATTTAAATGCACATAAACAATATTTTCGCACGAGATTCAAAGGAAATAAACCATAATTGCAAAATTTGCAGGAAATGTACTCCCGTGGGTGCAAGAATGTATGTAGGTAATTAAAGGGGTGATATGAAGGGCTAAAGTCGGCACACTAATTGCTTGCACCTAAAGGTCTAAACAATTACAATCAGAGCACATATTTGATGTAATTTCTCTAACAAGATCTAATAAATGTTGCCGTTCGTACCGTAACCCTTTGCAAGCGATTAGTCTCCCTTCTATATTTATAAATGGTTATTATAGTCCGATTCAAGTGTAATAATTTTCGAAAACGAATCCGTTGAAAATGGCTCTGGAAAGTTTTGAAATACGAAAATATACGCAAAATGACTTAAAATACTCAGTTAACCCTTTATATTTCTCTTGAATCAGATGGTAATATAAAGATATTAAAGAATACTCTCATTGTAGTAATGGAGCGCAAAGTTAACGCAAAGTATGCGCCAACTGGCTGAGCATGGCGCATTCTCATTACCATATACTGCTGACGCATAACTTGTAAAATGACGCATTGATCTCAATGATCCATGTAACATCATTATTTGTTTACGGTTTACGGGAATGAAAGGGATACTGTAACTTATGTGTAAATATCGTTTTAAGAACACGAACTGAACAAAAAAATGAACCCAATTTCAAATCAAACGGGTTGTTTGGGGACATCCACAAGTGTTTTCACACGAATAAGAAATATTATACAAGTATTTTGTTTTCTGTAATTGCACAGATCACACAATAATTGTAGATTTCTTGAGCAGAGGTGGTTATCCGGCCTCAGTCGAACCTCAGTCGGGGAGTCGAACCCACAGCCTCAGATCCTCACGGATTCAGAGACCGCTGCTCTAACCACTAGGCTAAAGCATCCACACGACACAGCACGAATAAGAGGGTTGCCAAACTAATGTAAGCAATTGTTTTTCTTTATAACAGTAAACAGCTTATAACCAACTACAGTATATTGCCAAGGCTAGGTTTCCAGCGTAGAGTATCCTGGTGAGCAAATAAATAATGTTAAATAAAAAGGAATATGCTCTGGATGATTTGGATTAAGGATAACCGCTACCGGCGATAACAGAAGTATTTTTTAGCAAATAACAGTTAGACTAATAATAGAAAGAAGTTTAGTTAGTTTCAAATAAACCACTAATAGAGTTTTCACATAGAATAGTTAGGTGTTATATAATAAAAGTACGCCTATATTACTAGAGTAGGGTGGAGCTACCTATATCGTTCCGCCTCTATTCCAAGGCTCGCCAACAGAGACAATAACGTCAAAGAGCTGTTTTCGCTTTCATTTTTTTCTTCACTTCAGAATATAAAGTTAAGTTAAAAGTTAAAATAAAGTTAAGAATAGTAAAAATATAAAAAAGAATATAAAGTTCATCTTTCACTGGAGCCTTTATATCAACTCATTAAAAAAAGAAATTACTCAGATCGATTTATAAAGGTACATAAATTCCCTAATAAATTGCTTCAGGAACTGCGCTCAAGTCTTAAAGATTTGAATTTGCTCTAAGCTCGTCAGTAGTACAAACCCGGCAACGGAAGAACTATGCAAAAAATGCGTCCGTAAACTAGATTGCGAAATCTGAATTCCAAAATTCCAAAAACTAGAATGTTTTCCGTCTTTTGGCTGGTTTTTGTTCATTCCATTCGTTACCATGGAGGTAAAATGCGAACGGTGGTGGCATTGAGGCAGTTTAGGAGCGAAAATTGTATTCTAGGATAAATATAGTCCTTTAAATGGTCTTGGCTAAGAGTATTCGGGAATGGGCGGAAAATATGAGACCGACTCACCAAAGGAACGAGGCAGTATATAGCTAATATAATTAATTTAATACGATATTTAAAATATAAATATTTATTTATGTTTATAAAGAGATTGAATAAATGGTTTTAGATATAAATAGGCGCATGCAATTGTCGCATAGGTATCGCGAGATCGCATCTTCTCGAAAGTGAGACAGGTTTCTATGCAACGCGCGAGATTTCGAAATTAAGCTTATAGTTAGTTTAGAGGCTTAGAAAACAAACGGGCTTGTCCACATTTTTCCACTTCACTAGATTTCACGGGCCGGGTTGTCAAGTATCCGATCTTTTTGGTAGTCAAGTAACGAAATAGATTGAAGCAATGCTGATCCCAGGCTAACCCGGCCTTTTAGAGTTGAATTATAGTCGACGGACTAATCGCTTGCAGTAAAAGGTCTAATAAATTAGATTTGAAGCATATATTTGCTCTAATAGGCTCTAAGTAATTTGCAGTTTGCACCGTAACCCTTTGCAAGCGATTAGTCCACCGACTATTCCTATAGTTGTTGAGTTTCTACCGATATTGCCTATTTCATTGACAAAATGTTTAGCTCTAGTAAGATTGGAAATAAGCTAATTTTGCTCGGGGCTCTAAACAAAATCGTCTTGGCCCCACATAACAATTGATCTTCTTTCCCACCTGAACTGGTCGTCCTTGTCCTCCTCTAGTGCCGGGTTACAGTAACCCTCTTCTACTATCTTCTCTTCGGGAATCGTCTTAGAGTTACCGTAATCCCTGCTGTACTCTGGCATTTGTGTAGGCGAATTTCCGCCGGAAGATATGCCGGAAGAGGAACGGTCGTTGGAGGAATGACCTGAGTGGCGGCGTGCCGACTCGATCTGGAATCGATGTTACAGTTTTAGAACTTTAGGGTACGATTCTCAGGTAATCAAGACTATCTGGACATTTTGGAATTTGAAATTTTTCGTAAAGAGGTAGTCAAATTTGCGGATTTCCTGAACTCCGTGAGTCACAGAAAGTACAATGGAATGAGTGAAATGTGAAGCTCTTTGGGGAGGGGGGTCCTCAGGAGTGCACTTTCCGCGGACTGGCCCCGGCAGCTTTATTCACTGAAAGCCCGGCTGGGCCGGCCCCGGAACTCAACTCCTACGACTCTCGATTCGTATTTTAACCACTTATTATCAGTTAATTTGCGGATTGTGCAGGGTCTAAACTCAAAGCTTTGCACTCATTGGTTTGGAAGGAATTCTGATCCCGGACTCAGACAGTTTAGCCGAGTTTCGGTTGAGACTTCTGTAACTACTATGGCCTTACGCAGAGGTGGCTATCCGGCCCGGCTTGATATTTTTGAGCTCAGGCCGGGCCGGGCCGGAAAGTCGAAAACTAGGCCGGGCAGGGCAGGGCCAGGGCGGATAACTACCTCTAGCCGTACGTACCTTAATGGAAACTTCGCTTAGGTTCAGGTAGTCCTCATTGTCGTTCATCCGAATCACACCGGTGGTCATTTGAACTGAAAGAAGAAGTGATTTTAACTCATATATCGAATGTAAACAAAAAAATATATATGAAGTTTCTTGTATTGTCTGAATCAAAATCTAGGTTTCCAGCGCGGTTACCAGCGCCTGATGATGTGTGGTGTTATATAAAATGAATGTACTTCTGAAGAAAACATTAAGGATAACTTTTATTTGAACCAATGTAAACCATAATCGGTTCGCAAAGTTTCGGCTAATGGCGATCTGGGCTTGAAGTCGGGATAGACTGGTGCCATAAATAGATTTCCAGCGCAGTAACTGGGGAGCAGAGGTATTCTATAAAAATGAATGCGAAATGGGTGTATTTGGTGTACCTAATTGTAATCAACACCGCCTTTCTTTGCGCTGCGAATACTGCGCGGGAAACCTAGCTGTGGATACTTACTATATGAGAAAACAAACGGGTTCACCCAGTTACCCATAATATCAGATTGCGTTAGTCAACATTATGAGTAACTGGACGCCCGCAAAACAAACTATAATATAGTCTATAACAGAAGTTTATGGACATGATACAAAATAAAACTAGTGCAATAATATTTTTTTGACAACAAACAAAAAATGGCGCATCGAAATATATAATGAAAGTTTAATTTTGCCACAGAACGAGCAATTTTTGAAACTTTAAACAACACCGCTCACTGCAGTCTAATTTTGTTATGGACTATATAAACATAATATTTAAAAAAAAACCATACATCTTGCATTATAGAACGTTTAATATACAAGTTTTGACTTAATGAATTGGTCGAACCTCGATAACATGTTGCCGCGAAGTAGGTCAAGAATACAACAAAACATGATCGACTGAGGGATTTATGTTAATTTAGATTTAAAATAAGATTAATAATGTTCTAAATGTTATAATACAAATCTAATTTGAAATTTACATGCAACATTTTAACAACGGTGACATGAATTTTGCGCCCCAACTTCTGGGCCGCCCACGTTCCGACCTAAAATAGCGGAAACACGTGTGATTTTGTTATTGAGCCGATATTGATATGCCCCAGATTGTCACAATACTGCGCCACTGTTCAAGTTTATAGAATGAAACAGCAAAGTATATAACCGTCTCCAAGAGAAAAGAGGACGTTGGGTATATTTTCGACTTTCTCCACCACACTGCCGGAAAAGCTCCCGCGCGGTCCTGGCAACTGCAGACCATCCAGCGTGCCGGGCCCGGGTCCTGAAAACAGTCGGCGGCCCGGGTTGCATGGTCTGGGCAGCTGCAACGTTGGCTGTAAAGCATCTGCAAATTGCACGCGTACTGCTGGCAAAACAGTCTTATACAAAAATAGATTTCTTAACACGGCCTCTTTATTCTTAAAATCGACTATAGTCTCCCGACTAGCTTGTAGACACTAACACTAGAGCGCACAATCGGCTAATGGTCGTTTTCTCAAAGGGGGTTTAAACTCCTAAATGGGGCTACTTTTTGCTGCGTCTGTAGCTAGCTACATGGTCACATAAAAGAGGCCGTTGCGACGAGGTCTGGGAAAAGACTCGTTCTCGCCCCATTTACACCAAAACACATTTAAATTCATGCAAATCGCCCCAGACTGGCAAACTTTGCGAGAGTATTGGACTGGTAGAGGTAGAGTGGAGGCTTGTAAACGGACATTGTCCTTTCGTCTGTATAACGCGGTATCACAAACGGGACGCAGTGTTATAAACAATGGATATAAAATCTGTCGACGTGGTGCGTTTTCTCCAAAACTACATCCATGTTTTTATAACACTGCACCCTGCTCGTGATACCGCGCTGGAAACCTAGGTCTTGAGATAGACTATATAACCCGTATCAACAGATAGGTTTCCAGCGCGGTATCATGGGGACCAGTGGTGTTTAATATAAAGAATGTGCTCTTGAAGAGATAGCCAGTCCATAACAAACAAAGCCTACAGTGAGCGGTGTTGTTTAAGGTTTGTAAAATCGCTCGTTCTGGCAAAATCAAACTTGCATTATATGGTTCGATGCGTAATTTTGCGTTTGTTGACAGTACAATATTATTGTACTAGTTTTACTTTGTATCATATCCAGAAAAAGACAAATACGCAATTGCGGAAGCCTCTGTATACCACCGCGCTCTGTGGTCTATTGTT